>OX424575.1:159335799-159628318 GCA_949152435.1 Gastracanthus pulcherrimus | reverse complement strand
GTTGTAAGTTTCGTTTTCTTTTTTGTAAATCGCTTTAATAAAAATGGATATCAGAAGAGTATATTGCAAAAATTCAAACTAATAGTCTTTCGGTATTTATAGTACAATGTTTTTTTTAGACAGAATGTACCTCTCCATAAAAGCTTTCGCGTCCATAAGTGGTTTCGTAGATTAAACGCCTACAGCACTGAGCTCTTTAAAGGGAAACATCTATTAACCCTTCTTGTGAAAATTGTTTTTTAACTATACACATCAAAGTTAATCAAATTGTTCGCTAGTGTGGGCACTACATTGTGTAAGATTATACTAAGAAAATAGTATTTTAATTTACTGATGATTTTACAATAGAAAATTTGAAATAAAATTTTATTTCAATTCAAAAATATATTTCAACTAGTTATAACTATTATGCTGAATTAACAGTGAATTTCACAATAGAAATTAATAATTTAACAAAGATTTTCCCTTAATTTACTTTGTCGATAATCATAATTTTCCAATACATTTTCATTTAAGGCAAATTAATCAATTAGGTCAAAACCATTTGATAGGATTAGGTATATTTATTTAAGTTGTTCACAACCGCAGTGGAATAACTGCATTTTGGTTGTTAGGTCAAAACCATTTGATAGGATTAGGTATATTTATTTAAGTTGTTCACAACCGCAGTGGAATAACTGCACACTACGGTTCTTAGCAGTCCATTCTTTTATACTCTAGAGTGCTGAAATCTTCTAATTCAAAATCAATTTCAACCGCAAATAACATTTAAAGTAATTATCAATAAAAAAATCAACAAAACCGAAACAATAATTTCAACAACCGTAAAAACGTCAACAATAATCCTTCCAAAGAAGGATCTTTCGAAACGACCGCGACGTCGCGGGAGACTCAGCTCGTAAAGCACCTTCGCCGCGCTCCATAATACATCCTCCGTTGATTTTCCCTAACGTCCCTCCTCCCTCTCTCCCTCATTTTGCATGAAATACGATAATCGTTGTATTATGATAATGCAGGCCGAGGCTCGCCTCTTTCTCGTACGGCGCGCGCAAGGCGAGGTGATTGTGCGCGCTCGCAAATTAGCATCGCGCGTCACTTACGCGGGCGGCGCGCGAAACTTCAGAGAGAAGAGACGATGCCCCGCGAGCCATTAGGGATCGGCGCTAACCGCCCGGAAATTCTGCGGTCTTGGCTGGTTTTAGAAGAGATTCTCTGGTTTTTTCTGGGGGGTTTTGATTGTTGAGGTGCGTGGATTGATGGGGTTTTAGAGCTTGGTAATAGAGATGAAGGGGTCTCGCTTTGTGAGGAGCTGTCGTAAATGATGAAAAAGTGCTACTAGTGGAGCGTATATTGTTAAGTAAAAAAAGTAGGGTGATGTGATCTTCAAAAATCAAGGTTTAGGTCAAGTTTTGTTCGCGTTAACTGTCATGTATACAAATTTGGTTTGTACCAACTTTTCTGGAGTTTCAGACAAGATATAAAATAGTTTATTATTGAAGAAAGGTTTATTTACCTCAAAAATAAAGAAGGAATCATGTCGAGAATAAAAATTACTGTAAACGTACACCATACGAGTATGTAAATGAAATTTATTGTACGACTTCAGTAGAAAAGGTTTGGCATGATGGGACAAATTATGCCTCTTGAATTTTTAAGCAGATATAAAGGAACTCAAAATTCAAATGGATTTTTTTTTTCATAATAAATATAACACTATGTCTTAAAAATCACGTGAACAATAATCTAATTAAAACGCTTATCCTTACATTTTATAATATTCACACTTCACACAATATAAGTACACCTAGCCTATACCCAAAATTGGTCATTGATTGATATTTTAAATCTAACATTATGAAATAATCAACCTATTAAAATCTTAATTCATCAAATTATTTATTTCAATTCTAGCATTTTATTCTTCATACATGAAACTTTCGTCAATCACTTTTATGTTTCTCCACAAAAATTGACAAACAAATCCTCGTCTTACAGTTAACAATAATGTAGTAAATTTACACACCGCTATAAATGTTAAAAAATAACTAAAGGCCCACCATAAATTTCAAATCCCTCGTCGGTCATCGACCCCTCAATCACCTCACAACCCACGATATCTCCACAAGCCAACGCCAAACCTTATCCCTCGAAATATCGCCGATCCCCTCTGAACAATCAAACTCCCCGCGCGCAAGCCGCACCTCCCCCGCGAGTCCCATCCCATACAAATTACCTCCAATATCGGCTCGTTCGCGTGCGCGCTCGCTTCGGTGCCTTCAAATTACGCTCTCCTCCAACCCACCCGCGACGTACACATCCACACACGTGTAAGAGACTCTCTCGCGTCGACGCATGCATACAGCCGCGTAATGTATCGAAAGCTCCGGGGATCGCGCATCGCGGGCTCTTCCGCGAGCGCGAACGTGCGGTGCAGCCATAATACCATCACCGCGGTATATATATACACGTGGGTGTGTGTGTGCGTGTGTGTACGTATATACATGCGGGGCGCGGAGAGTTCATTCATGAATGGCAGCCCCGAGCGAAACTCAGAGCGGAGAGCCGAATGCTAATGAGGCGTGCTCTTTCTCTCTCTCTCTCTCTTTCTGCGTCGTCTCTTCGACTTTCTCTGGGTGTATGTATACTCTTGTATCCTCGTTCTTCTTCTTCTGCTTCTTCTTTGTCCTTCCTTGGCGTGCAAGCATCAGCTTTTTCTTCGAGATGGAGTAAGAAGGGTGCGCGTACCGGGCATTGTGGGCACGTCGTATTATATACGCCAAATTAAATTCCGAGCGATGCGCTTCTCGAAATAACGATTATGATTATCATTTTCGAAGCGGGCGTGCGTGTGTGTGTGTGTTATATAGTATACTTTTTGCCGGGGAGTCGAGTTACCGAGGCCGGCTTTTCGAGTAAAAAGTTGTATTCTGTTACATGCGTGCGTAAGTATATACGCGCGTGCTTCGTGCGAGAGCTATGGAATTCCAGGGTTTTTCTCCTCGCTTCTTTCGCTGGATATACTTTTTGAATGTAAATTAAGCGAAGGAGGCGAATCGAATGATACATTGTCAGAGTACTGCTGAGTGAGGGAATTAAAAATGTGAATGTTTGCCGGTATGACGGTGGATGGAAAATGAATGAGCGAGGAGGAATTAACTTGTTAAATGCCGTGTCCCGAGGGCTAATTGTTACCTTTGCTGGAGTGTTACGTGAGAAATGAGAAATCCAAGATTTATTCGCAACGCGAAAAAGATTATTTGATACTATCAGTAATACCGAAAAAAATCTGTCTATTACTGCAAACACGATATTACTTATAGATTCATAAAAATGTTACTGGCAAGATTAGTAGAAAAGTGCACGATTTAGTTGGAGAAATCATGCGATATAATAGACGATGGGTTTAGCAATATAGGTATACTTTTATACATTCTATAAGTTTAACTTTTCAACGTCAACTATCAGAAGCAAAGCAAATGGATTGCGGATGGTGTTTTCATTTCGGTACATTATAATAAATGCTCTTTCATAAACAAAATGACTTGTACTTTTAAATACTTAAAATGACATTTTAACAAATTTAAATGCACATACACATACTTATAAATATTCAAATTCTTCAATTTAGTCAACAATTTCAGATATAATAAACTTCTCAAGCCACACCAGCAACTTTGAGTCCCTAATTCGACAAAATAGCAGGCACTGAAAGACACACGCGCCCGGAGATAAAAACGGAAAACTCACGCATGATAAATTCATCAAAAATCGAAAAAGCCAACGCTCGTCGAACGCACCGCGTCTAAAGTCATAACGGATCAACGGTTCTCGCGCTGCGAGCGGCTGCGAATAACCGCCGACAGCGACGTAATATAACAGTCTCGCGAACTCCCGCGCATTAACACGAGTGTGTACTACACGATCGCGATCCCCTGGCGATGCCCTCGTAACTGCTTTGTTCGCGGGGCACAGCGCGAGATGTTACGACGGCGTCACGGGCGATTATAATAGCCTCGTAATTCAATAGTCGCTTATAGAGGCTCGATGCTGATTTTTGCAGGTGTTGGGGGGGGAGTCTTTTTTATTTGGGTGATGGAGGCTTGTTTTTGTCTTGGGATTATATTGCACCTGAATTTTAAACGCTGGTAGCTGTCTGTATTAATCTGTTGCAGATTTCTGTATTGGGTAATGCCTTTTTTATTGAAGGTATTTTTTCGTGTTTTTAGAAGATTAAACAGGGTTTCTTATAACGTGTATTTTTATTTTAATCTAATTGACTTTTTTAAAAGTACAGAATGGTCTTGACACCTTAAACGTACAACCTAACCGAAATCATGATTTTAATTAAAACTAATTATTTGCATAAACATATTTTAGAAAACATGGAGGCTTTGCGTCATTGTTCATCGTAAACAAAAAACAAAAATTTTAAAGATTTAGTTCAAACTATTAATTAGAAATCGGAAGACTACACGTTAAATTCATTTTGTAAAGAAAATCTAATAATAATATTAACAAACTTGCTTTAAAAAATGTTTGATCATTATTGTTCATCAAGTAATAAATGACCTAACGCTCCTTCAAAAGAATAATTGTATAAAAAATACGTTAACAATCTGTTTTTAACCTAATTTTTCATTGAAATTAATGTTTTATTGTGCCTTTTATCTATAAGTGTGTATACAAATACCATTTTTATCATTTAAATATTTTAATGCATTGAAAGACACTCCCTGAAATACCTCATTACGTTCTATTTGCTGAGCTAATACAGGATTCAAAGATGCTGATACAGTGCAACAAGACATGTTAAAACTTAAAAGATTTATTGCGTGTGTGATAATCTTTTTGGACCGGTCATTTATTGACGTCGCGTCGTCGACGGAAATCGAAACTTTCGATCGGCAATGCAGTTTCATTTGCAACAGAAGCAAAGAAAGTTCAGCAGGAACTAAATGTTATTCGGAATAATTATTTTTACTCATGGGTATTCAATGACAACTTAAATTAAAAAAAAGAAACATAAATATTAAAAGGGAACATTTGTTTTTACGGTAAAATGTCCGTGTAAATTATATACCTACTAAATGCAAGAAATTCTTACTTTATTCTAAAAATTACTCTACAGAACATGGGAAAAATGTTCCTAATTCACGGTTAAACTTACTCTAATGTATGGTAAAAGACGTAAAAGTTATAATTTTTACGTTCATTTTTAGAGTGTATAAGCGTAATATTGACCGTGAGATCTTGATATAATTTTTATAAAAGAAAATTTCTCTGTATAATAATATTTTAAATCATATTAAATGTGTGTGAGATTTTCATTTTCTAAAATTAATGATAAGCCTGTAGACAACTTCACTATAATTATATGGAGTCTTTCACATCCTATTTACAAATATTATATTTTCATGATACTTACTGAATTTTAAATTTCTAATGAACGTAGTCCTGTACAACTGAATCAACTTGTGATTAATAATTAGGAAAAAATGCAGAATATTTTACGTACATGGTTTTTATAACCAATCGACATAAAATTACATTGCAAACATATAGATTGAATCGTAAAAGACTTGTCTTGCCTTATAACATTATGGAAATTACAATTGTATAACGTTCTGACTAAAATTAGTTTCTAAATTACTCAACAAATGAGCTTTAACATTTTTCCTTCTATGCAAAACTTAATATAACCCTGAAAAAAAAATATCTTTAATGATTCAATACTTCATAGCCTGCAGACCAACGATTTCACATTCGTCGTTCGTTCGTTTTCGAACATTTAAGAACCCAGCAATTACATCCCCAAGCCATTATCTCATCAATAAGCTAATGATACTTTTCATTAAAATCAGACTCTCGTTAGCAAAATAAACAAACGCAGCTTCGGCATGAGAATCGTGCCACTCACGCGAGCCTGAGAATGTGAAATCTATTCTCATAACGATATAATTACGACGTTTGCGCTGCAGCTGCTCTAGTATAAAAAACTTACTGCGCGCGACCGCTGCACCGACGAAATCTCCAAATTAAACGCTGCCAACGAAACCAAATTAACTTCCGCGTCAACATAAACAAACGCCAACCTAAAGAGCTCTAATTTCCATTCGCAGAAAATTACGTCATGCGGATATATACGTGTATACACGTATGTCCGCGAGATCACAATCTTCCGCCAAGTTCAGTGTTGGGCGACGCGCATAAATCCAGTGCAGCGCGCCGCGGCGGGCATGCATTCAATTGGCAATATCCGAGCACAGCGGTAGTCGAGCGTTAAAGAGACGCGAATTCGAAAAATCGAGAGAGCCGGTCTGCAGGGTTGCGAGTGCGCGTGTGTGTTCGCTATACGTCGAGCCGTGTGGCGGACCAGAAGAAAACGCGATATTAGAGGCGGTAAATCACGTTGGTGCGCCTATTAATCTTTTTTAGGCGCCGTGTCGTTAAGCTTGTCGTAATAGAAGAGAGGAGCGTAAAATCGGCTGGTGTGGCTCTTGTTTATAATATGCAACTTGTTGGATCAATGGATTTTAAAATATAGATTTTAAGTTTGATTTTTAGAAATTTAATAATGAAATTATCTTTATTCAAAATCACGCATAAGGAAGTCACGGTTTTAGGTACTGTATGACGGATCGACTGAGACTATTTGAAGTGACAGAGGGCAATACGGACTTTGGGGCTTATAAGTATACAGCATCCCACTCTTTTCACTCTTAGATTTCAGTTTATATTTAAAGTTTCTATCGTTCAAATAGTAAGTTGATTCATTTTTGCCTCTACATGCCATTTACATTTGGTCACTATGGCATAATCCAACACGTAGAAAAAAATAAAATCCCATACAAGCAGCTGTATAAAGGTCAAACAGCTGATTAATTCAGGTCTGCTATTTTACAAACCATCTAGTTTACATGCGAATTAAAACAATTTTTAGTCAAATAAAGACGATATACTTCCAATTTTTTTTATTTGCTAATGTTTTCTAGATACTTTGAATACAGCAATCAAAAACTACGTAAAACTTTTTCTACGTTCCGTGTCCGCACCCTCACTTTAATATGAAGTTGCCAAAAAATGTATTAATATTGTTCACCTGTCTCGCCGCACCTCAATTATTTATGTCTTGTCTGTCCCACAAAATTATTTTGAATTGAGCATGACACTACGTTTGAAAAGTAGCTATCAAAATTAAATATTTTATTTATAAATATTTACAGCATAATGCGATGTCTTGCAATGTAGTCAACGAATAGTGGCATGATATATTAATAATAAACATTTATACTCACTATGTCCCACTCTTCCTTACGTTTAGTGAGTTATTATCCCCAAAAGTACTTATCATAGCGACGAATCGGTAAATTATGAACAATTAAACCTATTTAATTGTAGAGCTTAATTATTAATCATACTATGGTGAGGTTTAATAAATGATTTTTGCAAACCAAACAGACAATTTTATTTGTCAGCGACGTTTCGGCAGCATTTCACTGCCCTCATCAGGCTATACCTTTATTAAACCTCACCATATCAATATCAGCAAACGAAGATAATGATCTATTTTATACTATTAATCATACTGTAATTGTAGTTGTTATATTTATAATAATTTGTACTAAAAAACAGCTAGTATCTGTTATATAGTAACTTTTAAGCAGTATTCAGTAAAAAGAATTTTTAACATCCTAATATTGTTCTCGCTGCATAATAGGTATTTTTATCTCGCTTAATTCAATGTTCTTTATTTCAAACTAGAGCACACATGCAATATTATCAATACCATTATACATCATGCATTAGCAACTCTTTTTTATTTCAAAGACTATACATTATTTGAAAATCTTACTCTTGAAAAGAACTTTTTGACTATAAGCCATAAAATCTATTATTCACCTTGGACGAATGTTTAACGTAAAAAAACGAAAATTCACAGAAAATAGTTACCAACGGAAAATAAGTTTCAATTTCCGCAAAAAATTACTTCGAATCCCTGACGCAGCCTTCTTTTTATCCCCCGCGCTAACTAACTTTTTGGCAAGCCGTACAAACCGCAAAGTTACCCACTGCAAAGCGCAACTTTTTTCCTCGTAATGGCGAAATCCACACCGCTACACGTACCTATTCCCCGCGTTCGCCGAACCCGCGCGGACGTCGCGCGCGAAAAAAAATTCGCGCAAAACGTCGCTCTCCGAGGCTTCGCCGACGCCGGTCCGCGATACATAAATATTTAAGGATGTCACTCTCGAGAAAGTTGGCACGCGCTTCAATAATCGAAAGCCGCTGCAGGTCTTTTATTTTCGATTCCCGCGCGCCGACTCGTCGAATTCCCCTCGACGTCCCCGTCGCGCGCGACATCGAGACAAATGGGCTCGGGATCCGCAACGGGAAAAGCCATGCGTATACGCAACGATGCCATTACCATTTCTAATAAACCCGCGGTGATGGAGGGGGGGGGGTTTAAAATGCGGCGCGCGTTTCCGCGGCAAGTGCGAGCTGGGAGGGAAAAAAGGCGGTATGTAAATTTTGCGTTGGGGATTCTTTCACTCGTTCTTCTTGTTTTTTAATTGCGAAGGATTTTAAATGGAAAGGATCGATGAATGAGTAAAAATCAATTTTTTGTAACAGCAATGTTTCGACTATTTGTTCGTCCTCCTTTTCAATATTTAGCTAACACAAAGAATTGTTTATTTACTGGGTAGTTGTAATTGTAAGTTTATTATTTTTAATTATTTATTATTATTGATGCATGTGTAAATAATAATTTTAGTAAATAAATAGTTCTTTTAGTCAATATGAAAAGGACGACGACCAAGTCATTGAAATATTGCTATGAATGTTCTAAAAATTAATTTGTACTCATTTACCGATCCATCCATCACACGCAGTTAAAAATATGTAAATTTCATTGTAAAGAGCGCACTTACAGTGCTTGCAACGAATTGAAATCGTACGATGATTGATCTTTATTGAAATATTAAACGAATCTTTATTGACGATGTTTGAAAAAATGACGAGAGTCGGGAAAGTATAAATCTTAAGGACGATGAAGCTGTGATTTATTTTTCGTAGTTTATGTTTTTATGCCCGACTGCTGGGTGGTAGCTGCCTCTCGAGCTGCACATGATGTAAAGCTAGCGTTTAATGCGGCATGTGCGTTGCGGAAAAGCGCTTTTGACTCTAAACGGTTTGTTCGTTAAGATTCTATATATCTAAGCAACGGGAATGTAAATTGCAGTCATAAATTTCGAGATGGAAAAATAAAAACTATTCTTAATGGTGACAATGGAATTCTACGATTAATGATTTTTGGTGTTACTTTTGCAGTGCTTATTAGTAATTATTTGTTATTAATGAGTATGTTTGAACTTCATTAAAAGTAGAAAGTCACATCTGATGGTAACGAGTTATTTTCGCATATATTTCAATACATAATTCATTTTTTCTTTTCTCTTGTAACATGTTTGCAATAGATTATTAAATAGTGAAAAGCAAATTTCCGTTTGTCTACAAACAAGGAGAGTGCACACCCTCTGGGAAACGAAGTTCGGTCAGACTTTGGGAGGTATTTTCTGGTACCCAAAAATGAAGCCTAGAGTACCCGTAACTCATTATAATGGGCCCTTGTTGTCGAAATATAAGGTGATTTATTTGAACTATTCGTTCTTTTTTTATGAAAAAAAGTACCTCTTCTTCTAACCATTACTTTACAAATTTTTGTTAATAAATGACTCAAAATATAATAAAAAGATGGCAAAAAGACCTTTAATTTAAGCTGTGCTACGTGTAAGAATATTAATGTGATCAAAAGTTATTTACAATTAAAATTGGTGACCGAAATTGTATGAATTATTCAAAGTAATTTAACTCTATTAAATTCGTTGATTTTCCATGTATTTTCAGTGATCATCTTCAATTTTTAATATCTTTTGATCAGATTAATATTTTTATTCGTAAGAGAACTTAAATTAAAGCTCTTTCCGCCTACTTTTTTTTATTATTTTTTGGGTCATTTATTCATAATAAGAACTTGTAAAGTTATAGTTAGAAGAAGAGGTACCTTTTTTCATTAAAATAACACATAGTTCGAGTAAATTACATAATATCTCGATAACATGGGCCAATTAGAATGAATGAATTATGACTTCATTTTTAGGTACCAGAAACCTCCTCCCGAAGTCTGACCAAAATTCATTTCCCGGAGGGTGTGCACTCCCCTTGTATAAGTAATATATCATCTTAAGGGGTAGCAGCCGGTGTTAAAATCTACAAATTAACGTAAATATTGAACGCTCAATATAAATTTTTTATTTTTGATTAAGACAACGCAAAAATTTGTTGATTAAAAGTATACAAACTAATTATTTTCTTTAAATTTCCTTTATTCCTTAAAAGCAGAAAAATAAATATTTTAGTACTATCGTTCATTTAGCATACATTTATAGGAGGAATTGTAATGAATCGATTTCATACTTTCTGCTGAATCAAATTTAAACTTTTAGGAATTATCCTAAACTTAAGATGTAAGCGGACAAAAATAAAAAAGTTAAGAGAAAGTAGACTTTTCATTAGTCAAATTTATATAAAATTATAAAAAAGCGGTAATAATATAAAAATTTATACTTATTAAAAAATAATAACCTGAACTTACAATTTTTTTTATTAAAATTTCTGTTATCTCAAAAATAATCAAATTATGGAGATAACTGGAAGTTTTAAGCAGACTAAACATAATTGCTTCTATAATCCCATGATAAATGAACAATAGTGGTAAAATATTTCTTTTCTATGATGGATTGAGGTACTTCAAATAAAAACTCATATCACCTCTCATTATGTGTTAAAAACATAATATTTTAAATAAAATAAAATTGAAGTAGCCTAGGAGATGAAAAGTAAAATTTTAGTTGAAATTTGAATATTTACGTTGATTGACTAAAATAAACACCGCGTTACCGCCTTAATTAATTTGCAAATTGGAAATTATGCATATTAATGCAAGCTAACAACATGATGTTATAAATATATGTTTGTCGTATATTCTTGTGAAAGTAATAAAGCATTTTACTTCTTTGTTACATACATTTACCATGAGTCTTTCAGTTGTTAGAATATATTGAATAACATTATATGCTCGAAACTGGTTTTTAAGTGGTACAACGTTAAGTAAAAACAATCATTTGACACTAATTCGTCAACGAATATTACTACAAATCATGTGCATTTGTTCTCTAAAACTCACAATAATTTAAGAAAATATCTGAAAACACAATCGCATATCTCATCGCTCGTAATTTTATTTATTTTATTTATTCAAAACCAGATAAGAATTACAGTAGGTACATTAACGGCAAAAACCCTGCAGAGATAAACTTAGTTATCTATATATCGCAGGTTCTGTACGACAATACAGCGAAATAATTATTCAAAAATATAAAAAATATATATATACTTAAAACTAACTGAAAAACTATGCATATAACGTTTTAACTATAAACATTATTCGTATAATTATATAAATTGATACTCGTAAAAAGCGATTGACCAAGTGTATAGAGCTCCAAGGAGATTATGTTGAAAAATAAAAAAAAATTTACCCAAAAAAAATTGTTTTTATACTTTATTCTAAAGACTTATTGAACTACCCTCGTAAAAAGCGATTGACCAAGTGTATAGAGCTCCAAGGAGATTACGTTGAAAAATAAAAAAAAATTTACCCAAAAAAAATTGTTTTTATACTTTATTCTAAAGACTTATTGAACTACCCTCGTATATTATATACTATATACAAACAGTAATAAATGTATCACAGTGATTCTTAATTACATCTTATCCAATTTTTTGAAAAATTTTTAAAAAAATTTTATGAGAAATTCTATCTATATCTAAAGTTTTAAACTCATTTAGTAAATTGTTTAAAGTCGTAATTGCTGTACGATAACTATTTTTGTCGCTAATCCTTTTCTTATTTTTAGGTATAATTAAGTTTCTCTTTTCTATTTATACTAGATGATGTGAAATATTGGTTTTTTAGGTCTGAGTAATGATACTTTAGTGCCTTAAATATAAACAGTTGTTCTACGTTCATAGGATTATCTCGTACAACAAAATTGTTCTTATTAATTATTTTTTTTGTAGGTTTTGCAATTAATCTCTATTAATCCTATAAGCTCCACCACAAGCTAAAGCCCAATTCAAATTACAGCATTTTCTGTCTTTGTGTTGCAGGCCACGTACATCCACGGCAAGAACGAAATCGAGAAGCTCTCATTCGACAATCACACCGAATGCGAGTGTCGGGAAAGAAAGGATTTCAGCAGTTTCGGCGACAGGCTGGCGGAGACCCGAGCCGCGAGGCACTTCATGCCGTCCTCGGCGCCGCAAAACATCGTCAGACCGACAAGAAAACCGTGAGTCTGTTTTGATAACCCAGTTTGGATTATAAGCCCCGGCGTCCGTTTCATAGGATATTCGGAATAATTGCGTTAGTTCAGCCGAAGCACGGTGTAGCTTAACTCATCTGCCCCACATTTACTTGCATACATATACTACTTAGGCTCGCGTTACACTATCAACAATAATATTTGGAAAATAGATAGTGTTTGATGTGAGAAAAGTCTTCGTTCAACGATCGTTTCTGAGGGAAAAAGCTCGAAGTGAAGTAGGGGATGTTTTGTTATGATGCAATTGGAGTATATTGGTTTATTTTCTTTTTCTATACTGTATTTGTTAACGTAAAATAATCCTTTTAGCTAAAGTAAATAATCTTTATTCTTGATTAGTAACGTAATTTTTTACAAAGGTTATTAAGGTCTTCGCACGAACAAAAGGAACTATATATACTTCTTTATATCTGTTTTTATTCCTCATACATATAGATATAATATCCTATGTTATTTCTTATATTTATTCATATTCCTTTTTTCGTACAAAGGCCCTTATAATCAAATGTATCAATATTCAGTTAAATGTTATCAATGTACCGCAATATCAAGTATATAAGTCAATAAAATATATTTAGCAAATATAGAAAAAGGCCTGTGCCGTTTTCATTTGAATAAACGAAATAATATTTTGCACTAGAAATCGTAAGTAAGTTATATAAATAACTTTTGCTGTATAATTTGTACGAAAATAAACCCACGGTCTCGTTCTCGACACATTTCGTTCAGAAAAATAAAGAAAATTCGGAGTCTTCTCGGCCAATGCGCAGAATCGGCCATTGAGCAGAACGTCGTGGGGTAGGGAGCGCAGCTAAACAGAGCGGGAGGGACATCGTCATCGGCTACCATAACCACCTAGACACCATCTGCAATAAAGAAGCACATTTATACAACTAAAATTACGGAGCGGTCTACCTATATACCTTGTTCATCGGTCACCATAACCACGTAGACATCATCTCCGACCAGCAGACACACCTTCTTCCTCCCGCACTGATTAGCTACGCTCCCTGCCCTGCGACATTCTGCTCAACGGCCTAAATTTAAAGTCAGTAAATGTGAAAATGTATAACGATTAAAGAAGTAAGCTACTTACTTTTAGCCGTTAATTATTATAACGCCGTCAGTGTTATTATATTATTACTGATAGAAATTGTCGGCTTTGTAAGTTCGCTTTCTCACAAACTGTATACATCAGATACCTCGTCAGAAACTATACCTTTACTTGATTTTTTAATGCATAATATTTATTTCGTTAATCAAAACGAATGGCACATTGGTACTGGTGTTTTCATTCATTTACTGTATATATTTAATCGATTATATTATACAATATGCATGTTATCGTAGCACCCTCAATCATCTGTGACAATTGATGATATACATCAGTAAATAAATATCTTAAATCGGAATCAAAAACTTAATTTAATTTTCCAGATGTCGCTGTCCCACACAATTCACGTCGAAAATCACTATTGACGGAGTGTGCGAATGCAGTTGCCTCGAGCAGGACCAAAGCTGCTTGCAATTACAGCGCGGCAAAGGCTACTTATCGTTAAAAGACAGAATGTAAGTATCTATTTTACAAACAATTTATTGCAAATAAGTATCTAATAAATAAGTTATTATTGACCGCGGTTCTTTTTACCGCGGTAATTTAAATAAAAAATTAAGCTACTGTTGGCAATATACGTTACCAATATACGTTTGGTTATTTACAGAAAGTATCAAGCAATTCACTCAATGTTCTTATGTATTATATTTTGTGATAGACACTAGCTTTATAATCATTGAGAGGTGTCGAAACCTTGGACCGAGCAAAACCGGATAATTCCATTTCCTGCTTGTGACACAATATTGAGCCAACAATGGTTCTTTTAAAACATCATCTCATTTTAATTGCAAAATAAAAATTTCAAAACTCTTTTGATGGCTAAATATTGATACTTTTAAGGAATAGTTATCATAGATCAATAAGAAATAATAAATTCCGATGTAGAAAAACGTTTAATCAATCAAACAGAAATGGAACTAGACAGTTTTGTTAACACACTCCTCAATGAAAGTATAATATCTAATATTAATAGAAAGAAATGTTTAAACTGTAAAAATGTTTTTTCAATTAAATATGTAAGATATAAATACAACTGCATACCAGAAATCTGATCATCTATATAAAATATTTTCTGCAACAAAAATCGTAAGAAATAGCTACGTTACTATTCTAAAAATCCGTTCATTTTACCTTAAAATGGTTACTTTTCTACCAAGTAACAAACATAAACAAAATAAATACAAACTTTTGCACTGCACGAGTCGCATAAAAACTCGAAAAAGTACAAACCATTCAAATGAATACATTTGTAAAGAAACTATACGGCTGGAATCCCGCCAAAAAGAGAAAGTACAAAAACAATATACGAAATTCCCCGACCGATTTCAGATGCATACAGGACAAGCTGTGCTCATCGCCGAATTGCACCTTCGGCGAGTTCATCACGGGCCAAGGCAGGTGCCCGCGCAAAAAGGACATCTTCGAGGCGACCGCGAATCACCGGCCGGCCTTCAACTACTATCATCATCATCGGAGAAGCTAAAGAGAGAAAGGGAGCGAGAAACACAGAGAAATAGAAAAGAAAAGAAATCCATTTATTATTATATTATTATACATATAACGCGACGCGAGCTGGAACGCGCGACACGCTCGCCACGCGTGCGAACGGATGGTGCCATTTTATAATTCTTCTTCTTCTTCTTCTTCTTCCTTTTTATCGCTTTAAAAATCAAACAGTAAGAAGTTTAGTGGTGAATATTCACTTTTCACTGCAAAGGAGGATACCCAGGGATGGTTCCAGGTAAAACTTTGATAGGGAACTTATAAAACTGCTATGAGCATGAAAGATTTATAAAATCTTATGCATTTAATCAAAAATGTATTTCTTTATAAAGTGAAAAACATAAAAGATAAATAATTTTCTTAAGTTTTACTATTAATGTCTGATTAAATCTTGATTTTTTCAATTAATTTATCGGATTTGACTCTCTTTTTATTTAATTTCCCTTTACTTTACTATACCGGATTTAACTTTTTTATGTTCATATTTTGACAAACTCTAAATAATAGAGTCAGTTTTGTAAGTTATAAGGAATTATTACGAATGTAAATTTAATAATAAGTCTTAAAAATTTCTTATTCATATTCTTAAAGTTTCAAAACAAATGTTTAATGACAGTGACATTTATGAACTCTTTGAGAACTCTTTTCGAATAATGGTGCTGTCTGGGATACTTTTCACTGTTTCATTTTTAAAGTGTTCCTCCCTTATTCTGTTTTTCATCTTTTTCTTACACGTGCCTTTGTTTTGTCAGCAAATCGAGAAAATGCGAGAGAAACGAGCGAGAGAGAGACTCCTGTATTGTAATGACGTTTGTGTGTGTGTAAATCGGTGATCTGAGATCGAAGGAGCACGCGCGATATTTTTTTACCGTTTAAATTATGTATACGCGAAATATCTTGTTTAGGAAGGCGCAGCTGATTTATATTATGTACTAGTGATTTGGGCTGTTTTGCGATGAAACAAATGTAGCTGCGGTTGCAACTCGGGTACATCTTTGCTATATTTTGGAATCTTGTAATTTTGGAAATGTAATTCATTACTTTACTAATCAGTGCATAGAAACCTTTTCTAGAATGTTCAAAAGTGAATATATATGGATCAACTAGATAAAATTGATTCATACTGGGTAATATAATGGGACAAAAGATCAGTATTTACAGTATTGTTTAAAATCACGAGGTAACAAATAATTGTTTTCATAATTATAACATCTTTATAAATTTAGCTTTTTCATTATGTAAATACTAAGTTTACTATAATTATCGATGAAAAAGATACATGAACGAAAAATAAAAGTATCGATCATGAAGTTGTACCCGTGTTTACTGTAACTTTTATCTCCCAGTAACTTTTTTATGTATGTGTATGCCTATATACTATATAAATCAATAACAGAGTAGAATGTGAAAAGCGTAGGCTACTCATGATTTACAAATCATCTGTTTGTTTAATTTATTATATTTTGTTATCTAAAATTCGCTTAAAAAATTATTTCAATTATATTCTTTTATTTTATTTTAACTTTCAAACTTCAGTCAAGTCTTTTTGCTTTTCACATTCCACTTTGCATCATCAAGCCAGTCGAACTGTTTGCAACCTAATTTGTATACGATTAATCTGCCTTTCTATTTTCTAAAAATATTTTTGCTTCATAAGCGATTTAAATGTAAATAAAAATCAAAATTTATCAATTATGAATATAACTTTATCTTAATACTGACAATAAATTTTTAAAATACCAATACAATAATTGAATAGTGATAATTTTGAATTTAAAATGTGTTTAATATATTGTGGACCATCAAAAAAATCAAAAGCACTATTGAATTTGACTGATGATGAATTTGCATTTTATATAAAACATTTTATTGTCTAATAATTATTTTTTTACTTTACGAAATGAAAATATCTTTTACCATATTATAAGAATAGTGTTTAATTTCGAAAAAGGATAATCCAAATATAATGGTACACTCCACTAAAGAAACGTGTAAATAATTTTTTTTTATAAACTAATAAATTACTTAACAACATTTAAAAATTCTAAATTGTTATTTAATTATGTTATTTCACGATAACGAAATTCTTAATTATGTATAATACTTTAACGCAATCTTGCAATGGCATTGAATCAAAAGAAAAAAATTCAATGTTCCTCAAAAAGAAAGTATTAGAAAAAAAAGCATAATCAGAAATCGAATTTTTCTTTCTGCATGCTACACATAGCCAAATGCAAATTATGCAATCGAACGGAAAAAAGAACGCGTATATCAGACGTGCAAACGCAACGAAACAAGCGTGAAAGAAAGAAGTAAACGAAAAGAAGCAAGTAGATCTGAAGGAAAGCAGCTCTTCGACTGACTTTATATATATACACTGAGGTAACTTAAACGGCATAAGGAACCCTCGTAGCAGATAATGTTAATGAGAAGTCCTCGGACGCGAGCCTAGTCTGAGGCCCTATCTCGATCCTGCGAACAAGTCTCCTTTTGCCTTTTCTCACGAACTTTTTTTCTCTCCTCTCTTCCCGGCGCGTTTGCCTTTTAATGGTTTCGCTATCTACGCGGCCGACCGAGGGTCAACCTGACGTTTTCTCACTATACATACCTGAATCATCGGACGCGAGCGCAATATCCGGAGAGGTATGCCGGTTTTTAAGGGGATTTTGGAGTTACGTCTTTATCGATGGGTTTATCTTTGCAGAATATTTCGGATGTTTTTCAATAGCATATAATTTTCAGGAATCTTGATTTAAATATTTATTGTTTCTTATATTATAAATAGAGCTAGAATTAAATTCATGACTATGAATTAAATAAAAAAATGAATCAATGGCTAGTTCTATTTATAAGCAAATCAATAGATTCTTTTATTTAGTAACAATTGAAAATAGTATGAAATCACATGTTTCTGCCAGGAAACTTGTTATTTTTTCATCATCTTTACAAATCGTATGATATTTTCTTGTAGCATTTTAAAATAAATGTTTCAATGTGAGTAAAGATAACGAAACCGAAATTTTCTTATTCTACAAAAATAACAGGATATACCTAGATTAATATAGGAGACTTAATAAGCGCAGGTTCGAAAGAGGTCCTTAACGTATCCACTTTCATAATATATATTATTATATATCATAGATAACATTTACCGAATATATTATACCAACACTGATACAATATCATGTGCGCTAATGTATAGAGCGATTTACTATTGTACACGTTAATAGTCTTTGGCGATATTTCTCTCATGCATAGAAATTTGTCTTAGAAATAAAACATATTACAAGTTTTTTGCAGCTTAACGCATCAATTACAAAACATTGTAATTAACATGATTTTGAAATGTTTCAATTACAACGTATTGTACACTTATACTTTGTTTATGTTTCGCTTTTCAAGATATACTATGTTTCTCGCATAACTGAAAAACAGAAACTTTATTTTAGAGGATTATTATGAAGCATTTGTAAGAGACGTTCATTAATTTAATATTTAGCATTAAGAAAAGTCTAACCCTTCTTTTATACATACTTTTAGTGTAATATTAAATAATACCAAGAGAACAAGACGTGATCTTTGCGCCCTTGTAATAAGAAATATCGATATAAGTATAACATCGTCATAATCGTACCGTATTAAACCATTCATTCAACGTCTTATTTTACTTGTTTTGATAAAAACCAAACCTGGCGCTTATTTACATCTTTTGGTGCTAAGATGATTTCAAAATAAGATAGAGGATAATGAAGGCCGCAACAGTAAGCAAATTGTAAATTGTATTTTATTATTATATCATGTAATTTATATAAATAAGCTATTGCGAAAAATATAATATTTGTCGTCGTTGTGCATTGATATTGTCAAAATCATTTGTCTCCTTTCTTAATTACATTATATACATATTATATGTCAATTTTAAAGTTCTATGTCCACATATACCATTATTACACTCTAAAACAATAAATAGATCTAAGCAATGAAATGATGGTGTCATAAGAATATTTCTACCTCCTCGCTATTCCGCATTATTACTCTTACTTTATATAAAATAAAGAAATAGGACAAAACTAAACTAAGTGAAATACATTTTTTACTTTATTTTATTAGTAGGGCAGCGTGAAGCTAATTTGTTCACTGGATAAATTTGTACAATGCAAATATATGGAGCCCAAGCTATTGTTCAGGTTTGTTAATCAAGCAAATAAAAGACAAACAAACTTTAACTTTCGACTTTGAAGTTAGAAAAAAATTCGGTACAAAAAAACAAATTTTCGGTAGAAAAGAAATTTCGACCAAAAACGTAACGTTGTAAAACAGTTCTCATACAGTTGTAGATATGAATTTTGGCGAAGATGAGAATTTCTTGATAAGATACCGATACTTTTTTCTAAAGTATTCCTTCATAATTGAAGGAATGAGTGCCGGACCGCAAACAGTATTGAGGATATTGTCAAGATACACACAGTTTAAGAATCGAGATCTTCTCCATATCTCTTTTTCTCTACGTTATTTAGGCGTATTTTTTAGAATTTTTGGTTATTTTTACGTTATTTATGAAGTATTTAACATTGTTCATGTTAATTAACGTTATTTTACATATAAGAATGATGCTCGATATGTAAGTCCTATTGGAGCTGCATGGAGAATTGAAGAATTGTCACTGCTAGAAAAATCTCATACAGATATTTGGTTAGCGATTTATACTGAAAATCAACAGCAAATTGTTTTTGAAGAAAATAACGAAAAGAAAGTTTTGGAAAAAAATCCAGATGCCAAACTGATAAAGAATCTAGAAAAATTAAATATGCTGATATACTAACATTTTACGTATTAGTTATATGGAACAAAATTTGAATAAAACGATAAGTATTTTAGAAAGTTATTGGATGGATAAATAGTGTTAGTCCTAAACATATTGAAAGACTTTATTTAAAATTAATTTTGAACCGTGTAAAAGGAGAAACTTATTTTAAAAATTTTAAAACCTACGAAAATGTAAAATATAAAACATTTAAGGATACAGCTATCGCAATGGAGTTGATAGAACATGATAGTAAAGTTTTTAAAATTTATGAAGAAGCGTGTAGTATTATGATGCCAAAAGAATTAAGAAAGTTTTTAATTTGTTTTCTTATTGCTGAATAAATTCATATTAGTTTTCTTTTAATTGAAAAGGCAAATCGACGATTACAGCGTCGTGATCTTACCTCTATGACAGCAAGAACAATATTGTCGCGTGCCTCGCGCAGACCCCTTTTAAAGACTTGCCCTCCTCTCGCGTTTAATTTCGAAGAAAAATCTGCGATAACACTCGCACGTGCACCCCTCCGAGCTCGAGCCTTTGACTTGCAGCCTTCTAGGGCCCGGCAAAGATGACTTATTTTTGTCACTTTTAGATTTTCTCAATCCTTGCTTATTACTTCTTTCGATTACCATTACGATTTCCATTGAATTGTATAAATTGTTAAATTCTAGATTTCTTTTACTTACTTTTATTTATATCGAAGCACATCATTTAACTATGCCAAAATTAGACTGACCCATGAAAGAATTTGACAGCAGTGATAGTTCGGGGCGATTCTGGTTGAATATTGTATGCCAGTAAATTATTTTTCGGTGCTGAACCAATAAAGGGATTACATCGTTTTGACGAGAATGGGCCAGTAAAATGATTCGACGTTGGCCCGTAAAACGTATCAGAGTCGGTGTCATACTTTTTGCCGATATTGAAAGAAAACAAAACATCGCGAAATCGTCAAGCGTAACTTAACCTACTTTTTAGGCTAGTTTTTAACAAAATATTAATTTAATGTACAATTACTAAGCTTACGTGAAATTTTAGGCCGCGCGATAGTAATCTGTAGTTATGATTATTACACTAAATTTTGAGTGAAATGCCTCGCGTGTGCCTAAAAATATATATTTCTTGTACAATTTTGAATATATCAAGAAGAAGTGTTGTTTTTGTAATTGTACTGGCCCGTTCTTATCATCCCCGTTACATCTCAGTGCTCGACCTCTAACGTTTGCAAGTACTGGTAGTGTCGGCAACTAATACTCGAACAGTATTCTGCCGAGAGTAAATTCTTCCATGGGGAATTACTAATTAACTAAATAAATAGTTACAATTAAAATATTTCTTACATTTTAATTCTCAATAAACTTAGATAGTAATTGAGTCCGATACAGGGACCTACACTCTTTTAGGGTCTATTTTCGAAAATTGGGTTACTAGACTGTTTAGGCACCTATAAACATGTAATATCATCCGGATGGTACCCCTGGTTTTGGGGTGCCAAAACAATTTTAGGACGAATTTTTAAAAATCAGGCTTCTATAGTGTTTAGAAACTCATAAACATGCGGTATCATCCAGATGATACCATAGGTTCTAGGGAACCTAAACAATTTCAAGACCTATTTTCAAAAAAATTCGGCTACTTTGGGCCCTCTTTACATATTTTGTTATCACCTCTGAAATATTTTCGACTCTCCCAGGGTATATGTTCACGCCCAAAACGCGCTAAAATTTACCGTTTTTCATTGGCTTGGAAAAAAAGAAAAAGCGGATTTGATCATGGATTTATATCTTTGGATCGAAAAGATGGAAAATTTTCCAGATTTTTTTGTATCAATTGGGTTTTTCATCCGGTGAAATAATTAGTTTTACTCGAAGGTCCAGTAAGTTAGGAATTAAAATTCAATATGGCGAATCTAATATAGTGCTGATAACCTCTAATTTATTTATTTCCCCTGAATGTACAGGGTTTTATTTCTCGTTCAATGCTATACTTCAATGAAAACTATTAATACATTTGAGAGAGTATCAAATAGATCACTTGTCATCACCTAACCTGAAAGAAATTGATACCTAACATCAAAACAAGCAAATAAACGTTAATTTTATGCATGTTTGTATGATAAATTGTTGTATGTTTGAATGATAAATTATTGTATGTTCGTATGACAAATTGTTATATGTTAGTATGATAAACTAACCTTCAGGGTTTATAAGTTGCTGAATCCATATTGAATTTCTACCCGATTTGCATATTTTTACAAGATACTGCTTTCAGGGTAATTTAGATCGTTGAATACTTAAAAATATATTTCCAGAGAACGCGATATGAATATTATTCTGAGTGTTGGAATCTGAAAATTCTTCCCAGTTATCTTGAAAGTGGTATTCGTGTACAATTTATTCTTATATCCTTCAAAAGAGGTTGGAAATGGGTTCACACACATATGCCCACTTCATACAACTCGCTACAGCTCGCTGTAAACGCAACTCCGCTTCTTGATACTAGGCGGCGAGACACACTCGACGCGCTACCCTATAACAGAACAGCGAGGCCTCGGGCATATATGGAGCCTCAGTCGTTCGCACCACTCCATGTTAGACATCACGTTTGAGTGGCAGGCTAACGGATAAAGGATATACTTTCTCATTGCTCAATTCTCCTGTTCTAAAATTATTTGATTTAGTCTTCTCAACTCGGCAAGACTTTGTGTTCATATTTATGTGAACTAGTAAATTTTTCTTTACCATTTTATCTTTAGTTCAGGAGTACATTTCTGCTCAGACTTATATTACAAGTGAGACCGGAAATTTCTCGAATCTTTTACTCTAAATCATAAGTATTGCAAATTTATAAGAGGTTTAGCTAAAAATAGTAGAACCAAAATCCACCAATTCGGCCTCGGGTGAAGAGTCTAAAAATCACGATCTGATAATTAAATATGAAGAGTTCAATGATAGGGAGGAATATGATGAACTCGTATTTTTACCCAAACCCAACCCAATGATTCAGGAAGTTCTGACTCTGAATACTTCTAAGATGCGAGTAACTCTAATGATGACATTAGAATCACTAATATTTCGTACAGGCAAGATCTTCACCAATATTCTGATAAGCAAAATATATTGGAACCTCATCACAAATATGATTCGAGTGAAGGAGAACAACCAAATTTTGATAATTTAGAAGATGAATTGTTATTGCCGGATAACGTTTAAAAAATGGTCCTAAATAACTCTTTTGTACAATTATTCGAACTGATCTTTAAAGAATTTAAACAATATATAATTGAGACTACAAAACAAAATGGCTTGGACCTCCAGTTGAACAAATATAAACAAATATAACATGTAACGTACGACTATTTACTTTCACACTTCATATCATATTGTCGATGTTTCGACAGTATGATGTAAAGCGTGAAAAATTTTTTTAAAAATAGAATTGCACCAGAGGAACATGCTTTTCAAAGTTTTACCTTTTTACGGTGATGCTAAATCCTTGTGTTATCGGTGAGTAATCACTTTTTTCAAGTACTTTTCAATTTTGAGAAAGTATCTCTCTGAAAAGTTGATTTTTATGGAGATAACAATATTTATTCCAAGTTGAAAATTAAATGAAAAAAGTCGGTTCTCGTAATTGTCTGTCGGGTGTGTAGATAATATAAATAATTACATCACTGTCTTAAACGGTGTCCTTGTTCGAGTAGAACATGTACAGAATTTAACCTCTTCTTCACTGGATCTGAAAGTCTCTGCAACGTCTTCTAATGTTCAATTTTCGTATGTCATCAATCGACAAAGGAGTACTTGAACCTAGTTCTTCCTCCAAAATCTTGTATAGTTCCCTCCCGAGTTTTCGTACTCCGGTAAAGTTATAAAATTATACTCTAAAAAATACAAAATTTAAAGTTACAATGTATACTGTATATATACATATGTATATATAACAAACAGTTTCATTACTATTCGTATCAAAATACATGGTACTCTTCGTTTTCAATATTTTTCCCGTTTACGCTCTAATAAGGTAATAAGGCCAAGAGGTGGAGATTCTGACAAAAATAATGTTGGTATCGCTAAAAACATAAAAATGAGATAAATTTGTATTTGTGAATTTGTAATAATATTATTTCATTTATATCTAACATTAATTTACCTTGTTGTCTTCAACCTTCCTTTTCCAGGAACATTCAATATTTCATAAGAGATATCTATTCTGTAATCATCTTCCGTAAAGTTAATTGAACATACATGACAGGAACTAGGATTCCATTTTCCAGCTCTTCTGTATTTTTCAATTCAAATATCTCTGAGAGGTTGAGTTCTTGGAAACTGATAGTACGTTAGATAATATAAACAATTATATCACTATCGTAAACAGTATACTTGTTCGAGCAGAACATATTTCTGAGTGGTTGAGTTCTTGGAAACTGATAGTACGTTAGATCATATAAACAATTATATCACTTGTAATGGTTTTCTTACCTCTACTTACTTTATTTGTGTACAATACTGTTGAGAGGGTTTTCTTCTACGATGCTTTGAAATATATTAATCTCGATATCAATTAGCATGCACTAAATGTTATGTAAATAAATAAAGGTAAATTCAACACTTTATTTACAAAATTTAAATATTCTAAAAATTTATATAAAGATTTTGATTTTATTATTAAATTTTAACATGATTTTAAATTATAGTTCCGGGATGCAGGGGAATGAATGTCCAAATAAAATAAAATGTATTGTTATATGCTATGAATGCCTTGGTATAAACCTTAGCACATTTATTTTAAAGCTAACAAACACAAAATATATACTTTTTTCTTATCCTTTTCGCACGAATTAATGGCGCGGTAATGGTGCCCTCACCGATCGCTTTGCTCTCCAGAGGAGAAGAGCGTGCATGTAAGGTGCACGGAAAGTGAATGCATCCGCTACCATTTTCCGGTGGCACATCACCTCGGTTTTCGCGCAACGCCGAAAATCGAGGTTCGAAGCGGGGCGCATTCCTCCCCGTACACCCTGCACACTAATTCGCGAGATTCGCACATATGGCACATACACAGGTACCGCATCAGATTTATGTCTACTTGCGCAATATTAAACTACTGGCGACATACTCTCCCTCCAAAAGGGTTATCTTAATTATGATTCCGCATTCCTTTCCCACGCAATTTCCAATATGGAGTCTCCGTTTAGCCCGCTCGAATGTAGGGTGCATATAAGGCCCCGAACTCTGCAGCAGCATTAATATTCCGAACTTCTGTCCGATATTAGCGAGAGTTCTTTGCATTTCAAAATCATAAACTCTATTATAATAGTTTTCGACATATACGAATATATTCAGAATAAAATACGTATCATCTCTGATAAATTCAAACTACTTCATTTCTATAACACCTGTTTACCAAAAAGTACGCGATAGGCGTTTAACAAGCGAAAAAACCAACTCTCTTCAAGAACATCCTTACGTACAGTCGGTAACAGACCAACTGTGCCGTAAAAAATTTGGTGACTTTGCGGTGAGATAGTTTGAATTGTCGATCATAAAAAACTCCTCAAAATTCAAAAACTACAAGAAAACTACAAGGTCATCAAAACTACTGCCGACGTCCTTCCTGTGAGTTTTTAAAACAGCGCATTGAGAGAAAGAAATCCTTGCGGCAAAGCATATTTCTTAACTGTTAAGAATTATGGATTTGAATACGAGCAAGTAAATATTTCTTAACAGTTAAGTTTTCGGTGACTTCAATTTTGTATTGGACGTTGAACGCGTTAGTTATTAATAGTTAAGAATTCAATCACTAATATTTAAGATATCAATGACTAATATTTAATTTTGATTGTAATGAGGAATCGATGTTTTTATTCCTTATTAATAGAACTATAAATAAATACACTAAATTTTAAGATATACTTTCTATATTTTTTGCGTACATATGGAGATTGCAATTGATGGTATAAACTTGCCGATAATTATTTTTACTTTCATGATATACAATGTAAAGTGTAATAAAAATTTACAAAAATATCTTATTAATTAATGTGGCTCTGCCGCGTAGTCCCGTATCTACGGGGGCCCCATGGGGGGTACATATATATTTTTTCTAATAACCCACGCAATTTTCATAAAAATGATTTAGCATTAATTATCATAGTTATTGACAAAAATATATGTTATGATACATAAAAAATAACAAGAATACGCATATATATGCATACAAAAATACACTCATTTTAGCTTTTCATTAATTATTTTTTATATTTGGCTGGCAACCGGGTATTTTCCAATTTTTTGGGACGCGAGCTTTGAATCCGGAAAAAACACGTGCCGGCCGCGAGATGCCGTATAGTCATAGTAACGGTTGGTTGTATCGGGACTCCCAAAAATTAACCGGCTCGTGAATGCGTTACTTTCTTGACAAAATGCGATCAATATTCACAGAGTAATATTTTATTCAACTGATCGTGAATATTGTACTTATAATATATTTATTATACAATTTTTTTTTACTTGATTTATTATTTAACGTCACATTCTCTAACTGTTAGGAAATGTGTACTTCTGCGAAAGAAATTTTGATGCTTTTTCTGAAAGGAACAAATTCTTAATAGTTAAGAATTATTACTTTTTTGTTAAGAAATTTTCATTTGCCACAAATACTATCAACTCGCGCTGCGACAAATGAATGATTCATTTGCCACAAGGAATTCTTTCTCTCAGTGCGGTTTCCCCCAGGACGCAGGGCGAATGCCGAAACGAGAGTCTGCCGACAAAAATCTGAAAACTTCTCAAAGGCAATACTAAGATCAACAACCAAAATAAGTTTATTTGTGGTGCAACAGAAAATCATCAGAGGAAAAAATCAACTAGACCAACCATTTCCCATCTGGGAACAACAAACTTCCACCTGGAAGCAACAGCTCCCGCCTGGGTCCAACGTGATGCCCTACCTGTCTACCTGTTACAAGTTTCGCTATTCCATAACGTACAAGTGTACATGTATAAATAATATTATAATATTTTGTATTTTCATATTTTATTAAATAAAAGGATTTTATGAGAAGTTTATAATAGTGGTTTAATTTAATATTGATAGCTTCCCATCGTAATACGACAGTTTGTTTTATGCATATATATTATCGACCTATTGCAATTGGTAAGAGGTAAAACGATCATAGGGAACGAGGGACAAAAACGTTTTAATTTCTTGGACCGATCAACACTTAGACATACTTTCTATAATATCAATTTTATTGATTACTAGTGATTTTCCCTTAACCGTGCCCAATCAAGCAAATTCATGATTTCCGAATTATATGGGGCTTTGGAAGAAAACCACCTGTATATGCGTTTAGCTGATACCAATAAACGGATTGATGATGTAACTGATTACATAATTAAAAGAACAAAAATTACCAATGCTTGTACAGATAGACTAGAAGAGCAGTTGATACAGCATAATTCACACCTTGTAGATTTGGGAGATTTGTTTTTGTTCCAATAAGTAACCTACGTATTCCCCCTAAATAAAATTATAACTTAATCACCAAAAAGAGATTTAGTAATAATCGATATGGCGCAACTAAGAGCAAGTCTCCCCGGTTACATACGGCTCTTCCACTAACAGCCAGTCTTCATCCGTCGACAGACAGTCTGACCCAACCCTGATTCTACCACTTGCGCTTCCGCACTCTAATCATAACCTTAGCTTACCCGCTTATTCCAGCACACATGTACACATAAGATCTTTTGAAAACCCCATTAATTCTGATGATTTTCCGGAAGTAGCTGCATTAATCAATTTAAAAAAATTATACTCTACAAATATGGGAAGTTATTAAAATTCTTCCGGATTTTAACGACGGAGGAATGTCAATAAATCAGTAAGAGAGTGAAGGGATCTAAATCGTTAATCAATCCAACGATTGCTGTGCCTTTCCTTTTCGATCTAAATCGTAAATCAAAGGTAAAAGGAAAGGCACAGCACTATATTTAATGAATTAAAAAGAGCCTTTGCACCTAGTCAAAACTTATATAGACTACAATCCGAATTATATGTACTAGTTCAATAAAACACGGAATCCGCGATAGATTTCGGCCTTATGATCATGCAGAACATGAATAAAACAGTGGACATAATAATGAAATATTTTAACGGCGACTTAGCTAGGGGAATGATAGACGGCACGATCAAAAGTAGCATACAGGGATTCATTCGAGTTAGCCACGTACCTATTGGATACAAATTATGGCAGTATAGACCGTGCAATAGACGCCACCGAAAAAATTGAACAAAACACTAAGGATTGCAACCAGCTACATACAAAAATTAACAGTTCATCTAAGTGTCTTGTCGCTCAACGCAATAATCACAGAACGTTCGTGATTAATAACGATGATAATAATAAAATGAAAATAACGCGCTGTTTTAATTGCAGAAATCCGGGACACTTTTCGCGAAACTGCTCAAAACGATCCAGGGACCCAAATGTGCAGCAGAATCGGTCGTATGAAAAAAAAACTTGTTTTAACTATAAATTAAAGAGGCAATTCGCCAAAGATTGCAGGAAACGTGTGAAATGCAATTATTACAATACAACAGGGCATAATGAGCAAGACTGTCGCAAAAAGCTAAAATACGCGAAACCCCCCCCCCCCCCCCTCAATCAACTCAATCGAATTTACCTACAGTGAAAAAGCCAAACACTCTAACCAGCAGCGCTAATTTAAACTTAACCAGCGCTCATTGAGAAGGCGATTTTTTCTATAAAAGAAATCAACCGTGTAGATTGTCCTACTATAGTTTTTCAAAGTTAAGTCAAGGTGTATTTCTTGTAGATACAGGATCAGAAATTTGTATACTAAAAAATTCTCTTTTAAAACAGGGTTCCCCCGTAAATTTTTACAATATACTCGAATTAACAGTTATAAACCCAACAATGGTCAATACGTTAGGAAAAACTAATATATTTTTAAATTGTATAAACTGTGACATACACCTCGTAACCGATGAGTTCCCTATGATTCAAGACGGTATTTTGGGAGTAGAATTTTTGAAAACCCGAGAAGTTCAGAAATACATATAACGTTAATATTTTACACTTAATAATTGTATAAATGATTTTACTTGAATCAATGATAAATAAATTTAAACTAATACATCAATAGTTTACTATTAGCTAATACATCAATTATTTTCTTAATACGTAAGATAATACGTAAGATCGATACACGCATGATAAAACCCACGTACCAACTCATTTGATTAGGCGCCAAATACCATTACGATCATAGTAGTAAGTTATTCCAGAAACTGTGCAGTTAAGTGCTTGTACGGGCACTACAAAATTAACTCGTTTCGCAATGTTATTTAATTAAATTTATAATGCAGATCATCAAAACTCAAAAGGATCTTTGTACAATTACATTCTATTGAATAAATTCATATACCCTCATTCAGCCCTTTATTCTGCGCATGCTATGCACTCGACTATGAATCTAGGTTGCATTTTGAGTTGAACCCTGTTGCTACACGAAGAGAAAAAGTTAATAATGATTACTATACTATGGTTGGAATTCGGAGACGAAGAGTAAAATGGGTTGACAGTACTACGCAGGTTAGGACTCAGTACTAACCCGTATAGGAATGAATAATATTTCGCGAACCTCCAATCCTTCCGCTTTGCATGCTTTTATATTAACAAACGTATGTACATAGACTTCATGATAAATATTTAAATACTAAGCCGTTTTTCTTCAATAATACACGTATAACATATAAAATAAGCCAAATATTAAATAATTATTTAATATTATTCAATTATCCAAGGAGAATTGATTACTATACTATACTAGAAATCAGTAGAAATAGGTTTTATCGGTTCCGATTTACCCACCTTGTACTCAGGCCTAACCCCATTTTGTAGCAATTACAATACTTTTCTCTTCGTGTACTTATTTTATAATTATATGTATATGTATATATATATATATAAATATATTACACCTTACATTTTTCTAACTGTCTTCCTAGCAGCTTAAACAAATGCACCCCGTATGAATATATATATATTCCCATTTTTAACTTTTCTCTTGCTTAGTTTTTTCCATTTCGCCGTTTGCTTTTGGTTTATTCTTTATGCTTTTCTTATCTTCTGTATTGTTATTTCTTATATATATATACACTTTTCTAACTAATTTTTTTTACCGTGGACGGGCGACGCCACCGATCTTTACTCCACAGCTTATTGGATGTTTAAATGAGCTCGGCGCACCACTTACAGAAGTTTCAGTTCTCATTTATTTTTTAAATTTATATCGAATTACTACGTAATTTGTATATCTAATTCCCTAATATTTTTTGTTGGTGTAATTGTAAATGTGATTTATCCGTTATAAATCTTATATTGTCAAATTTTTTAAATTACAAATATTTTTTAAAGGCCTATGATCGCCATAGCTATAATCAACTAATATATATAGTAAATGGGAAAAAATTTCCTCCGTACTTACGTCGCGAAAAATTAATGAAATCAAAATTCAAGAGGTGCAATCGCTTCCGTTTTGCCTCTTCTATGGAATGATCTTGTTTGGTAATAATCCGTAGCTTCTACGATGTGCCAGAAGAAAAATAAATTTCGAGATGGCGAATTTTGTCAGGTCGTGGAATTTGAAAAATACACGAGGATCGGCGGAGTGCGTGTATGCGGTTACTTCATATGACAACCTTCATTTCCAGGTTATAAGGAACGAAAAGTTTAGGACTTTTTCTTCCACTTATAAAGGCATATACTTACAAAAAAAATAATAAATAATAGTCTACTGATCTATAAACATTAGCCTAATTCTAATTTCTAAAATAAAACTACAATTATCATGGTAAAAAGTATTTATTTCTTCGGCAATCGTAGATCATCAATCTTCTTGCTCAAAGCGGCTGAAGCTCTATGAAGTTATCACCAAATAAAATAGCTTTGTTTTCAAAGACCGCGACCTGCATAATCTTCGCCGCTTCGAAATTTATTTTTCTTCTGGCACATCGTAAAAGCTACGGATTATTACCAAACAAGATCATTCCATAGATTAGGTAAAAAGGAAGCGATCACACCTCTCGGATTTTAATTTCATTAATTTTCCGCGACGTAAGTACGGAGGAAACTTTTCCCCACTATATATACTAGTTGACTATAACTATGGCGATCATACGCCCTTAATAAGAGCCAAAGAAAAAATTAATCAACAAATTTATTGCACTTACTTTACACAAATTTAAGTGATTTAGAATAGAATGGAATTTAATTTATGCAATACAAAAATAGTAGATTGAATTTGAATTGAATAGTAATTACATGCCCCATTAGCCAGATGCATTGTAAATTGTTAGCAATTTGACATACACGTTTTGCTATCGATTTCCTTAAGTTTGATGTAAAAGTGCGTCCGTATATGCTGGAAATTTTGTATCAAGTAATGAAGTAAATTATAAGGGTAAACTGAAGGCAAAATTACAGCAATTATTGCTCATGATGTGCAGGCGTATCATAGGCATAAATTGCCATCATATTGTCGTCACATTTCTCAATTTTTATGTTACACAAATTTCCATCAATATGCTATTATTAATTTCCTCCCTCTCTCTCTCGTACTGTCGCATATATGAGTAATTTTATTGAATATTATGTGAATAATATTGAAAATAAAATAATATAATATATTAATAATATTGAAAACAAGTTGAAAGCAAATTGATGTACAAAACTTGCAGCAACAGTTATACATCAAATGTAAGTAAATCTGCGTCCGTATATGGCAGCAATTTGGTGGCAAGCAATTGCAGTCAATTTTATGGCACATTGACATCAATCCTTGATATTCGTCATTTCTTGAGCGAAAGTTGGAAACAAATTGCTAACAAACATTGCACAGCAACTATTGCCACGATTTTGCCACAGCAAGCCTGGCTAATGGGGTGAATACATGAATAAACACAGGTCAGTAGAGAATTGTTGGAGGCTACGTGTGTCTCAGAGGGCAGTACCTGCCCTCGGGGGCCAATGACTACGGCTGTGAACCGTCTCCCCCCCCCCCCTTCTCTGCTTGCTGCGCTATGTGCCCTTAAGCAATAGTACTGCCCGAGCCGGTAGGCGAGCAACAGCACGTACGCACGACGACCTTCATTGTGCCTTATTACTAGTATATTAGAGTTAAGCCAGAGGACTGCATCAATTGTTTATTAATCAGCTAATAAAGCAGAGAGCGCAGTTGCGCCTCATTTTATAGTTTTATAAAATAAAGTGTTGTTCTCGGCGGTTCCCGGATCCCTGTCCTGTTCCCGCAGATACAATTCAACAAGAATATATTTATCGCACAGTCAATCACAATAATAGCACTGTCATCATATCACAATTTTTGGTTCATAATTACTAGCTGACTAGCGTCAAACTTAATACTAAGTGTAAACATCATCTACATCGCTAGATTTACACAGTAGATATTTGCGAATTGCCACTTTGAATCTCGAAAGAGGGTGCAGATGCTTAACATATTGCAACGGATCGAATTCCATAAGCGCGCAACTTGAGTTCGAAAAGATTTCAAACCAGCCTCGGTACGCGCCAATAGAATCGAGCTAGAGTGAGTCCTACCGGGGGTCCGAGCCTGGCTCTTTTGAAAAAGAGCCGAAAAATACGCTGGCTGACCCATGTTGATAGCTTTGTATTTCAGCACAGCTATAAAATACGTCCTTCTTCCTTTTAAATCGAGCCAGTCAAGTTTCCTCCTGTAGGGACTGATATGCCCACTCCTTCTAGCGCCACACATGTACCTAACGCATGAATTCTAAAATCTTTGCAGTCTCATCTGAAGCTCACCTGACACATCAAGATATATCAAAGAGCAATAATCCAAAATACAGGGCTCTATTAATCTTTCAGCTAACAGCATCTACGTGCGGTTTCCACGTTAATTTAGAATCCATGACAACACCGAGGTTCTAGTTACAGTGTTGACGAAAGGAACAAAGACGTTATCCCAAATATCTATGCCGGGCAAATTCATACCCCGAATTTTATTAATATTATATTCAGATCCAAAAATAATTGCCTTCGTGTTACCGACATATTTACCCACTCAAGAAATCAAATGATGAATCTGGTAATAAATCAGGTGAAAATAACATAATTTATCAGCTGAGCAATACAGATATATGTATTTATATTTAGGCATGTATAGAATTTCTAAAAATTATTTATCAACTGGTATTTTAGCTGTTTAATCAAATTATTATTTCATATGATAATTAAAATCAGGTGATATATATCAGGTAATATATCAAATCAGATAATATATTATGTCGAAACATCAGTTGATAGATCACTTAATTCGTTACTTGTTTTTCTTCTGGATTTAAGTTTAGTTATATTTCTGTTAATTGTTTAGAGGTAACATTATACCAATTTTTCTCCCTTTTGTTTTTGGTTGCCCAAATTTTTTTCATATCTATATATTGACGTTCCTTACGAAGACTAGCATATTTCAGATTTCTCAAAAACACATAGTTCTTATCAGGAACTTCCTACAAAAATTAGCAATCTTCAGCATTTCAGATAAAAATTATACTTTTCTCAGAGGATCTAAGAAAGTGTTGGTATCAATCAAAGAATCTTAAAAGTGCTAGTTTTTTTTAGAGGCCTCTGAAAAGAACTAGGTATTTTTGAGAAATCTGAATTGCGCTAGTCTTCGTAAGAGACGTTGATATAGTAAAAACATATATTATTCAAAAAGTACTAATTAATATAACCTTTTTATTCGAAGTTATACAGAATAATGCGTTAATATTTGGCAAAAATAAGCATTTTTGCAAATGCTCCTTGCGACCATAAATTCCTTGAACCAATTTAAACAAAATTCTGAAGGGTTTATAAAGCTATAATAAAGAAAAATTTGGGACCACGTTTTATTTAACCAACTTGTTCTAATCTTATAAATATAAATCAAAAAGATATTCAAAAACTGCTAAAAAATGGTTAAAAAAACATGCTCTTTTATTAATAAGCTTCCTTAAATCATATTATTTATATAAAAATGAAAAACCGTTCAAAATTTTTTATCGAAATATCTTTAAGAATGTATTCTCTAAGATTCAGATGAATCCAAGGAGTAATTTGAACATTAAAGGTATGAATTACATATTATATTATCTTTTATTATAAAAAATCAGAATTTCTCCCTTATCCTATGTATTATATAAAAAATAATTTATTTATCAATAAACAACTCTTTTTTAAGTAATAAGAACATTTAATATTATTTAAATAAGATTTTTTATTGTTAAATATTATTTTAATGCAATAACAAAAATATCGATTTTTCATGAAAAATCGATATAACGTTACCTTAAGGTGGCTTCCTGGTGTTTTTTCATGATTTTGACAAATTTCTCTACTTGTTTTCTTTTCATTAATAATATTCACTTTTTCATTTATTTAACATTGGAAACAATTTAGTTCATTCGATACTACTAATATGTATAAAAAAATGTACCTAGGGCGCAAAGTGGGCTTTTTTAATCCGAGTACTGCAACCACACGAGGTCAAAAAGCCCACTTTGCCCTTGGTTGGTGCACACCATATTTTTTGTAACGCATGTATTGATTTTTGCGTTTTTCTAACATATTAAGCGGGGCTATATATATATATAATAGCAATTTTCCGAAAAAAATTTACTTTTGCGCCCGCTTATTTACTTTGGCGCCCGCCGGTCTAAAAAATTGTCCTTTAGACCTGCTTAATAGGTACAGAAAACGCGAAAATCGCACTTGTGTTACAAAAAAGATTTTGGGAGTCATAAGCACTTTTCGATGAATGGACAAAATTATGTAATTTCTTTTTTTTTATTCTTTTATTTCGGTGAAGCGTTTTGAGAAATATGATCCCCGTCGAATTATATTATTCAGGCAACATTCAAAAATGCTTGTCGCGCTGAATAATCTCTTGAAGTTATTTTAAATACAACTTGATAAGCGAACTGCACATTCGTGACCTCCACCGAAAATCTGCCGAATTGAATCATCATGTTTTTCCCAAAATCTATCAGCGATCACGCGCCGATTGCATCATCATTCTAATTAAATTTGCTAGTATTCTACTCTCTTAATTACACCTCATGAACTTATACGCGATACGCAAGCAAGAATTCCTTCAGAATTCACCGCGGAAAAGGTCGCCAGGACACATAATTTATTACTCGATGATCTATTAGGTAAATTAACAGACACCAAATCCATGGCAGCTGCACGATTAGGGGTAGCAAAAGAGAGATCAAAGAGATATTATGATGGAAAGTTAAATGTTGAAAATTTTAAGGTAAGAGGCCACACTATAAGGAACCACATAAGATCATACAATTGCCCGAGAACTACAATATTGAAATCGATGTGGAATCTGATAAGAAGAGAATAATAGTACATTCTAACAAACTAAAGGCCGCCTGTATAAACGTGGAATAGGAAATAAATATGTAACCATGTTCGTCTAAAATTAATTGTTATCTTAAGTAACCAATGTAAACCTTAGAATATTCAAAAATATTTAAAAATTTGTAAAAGAAAATTGATAGAAAATAAAAGAAAAATGAAACAAATAATAAAAAAAATACAGAGATAGACAATGAGTTAGACATTAGCCATGAAACTGAAACATAACAATGCTTCAATTTTGAAATAAGTACTAACGAGGTCTAAGATGTGTCTCATCAATCAGAGCGATGGAAGGGGCTCTCATTAATTAAAGAATAATGTACACTTTCTCGTCTTTAACTGATCGATATCTAAAATTAACAAATCTGAAAGGATCTAGAGTCTTCACCTTTCAACAAGATCAAATTTATAAAAATTCTTCCACACATTTAGCTGAATAATTACTACAAATTCACTGAATCAAACCGGTAGAGGTTTTCTTTCTTCATTAGACACCTTGTAAACTAATAAAAATACTAATTAAGGGAGTCCGAAAGTCAATTAAGAATTCAAATTTCCCACCTTAATTTTTACCGACCGAGTAGTGAATAATTATTTATAATTATAAAAATTCTTATATTTAGACAAAACCCAAACTCACTTGTCCTTCATTAAGCAATAATGGAACTATGTGCGAAGTTTCATACTTTAAAGCAACGGCACCCTACAAAATTATTGGAATGAAATTTTATAAAATTTTATTCCAATAATTGTTTAGGGTGCCGTTGTTTTTAACGATTCAAACATCATACATAGGTCCATAATTGCTCAATGGAGGGCTAGCGAGTTTCGGTTTTAGCTAAATAAACGTAATCTTGTTTTTAAAGTAAATAATGTATGGTTCAGTCGGTAATTCAGAGAAATGACTTCCGGACCCCCTTAAAATAATTATGGGTCAAAATAAAGAAACCTGGCACCAACACTAACTAAAATCACCTAGAGAATTATTGATGTCGCCTATCCATCAATGCACAAAATCATGTTTGGTCGAAACACACTCCTAACCCCTATAACATCAATAATATTCAATGATTAACACTCGCCACGACATTAACTAATTGTACACCGCATAAAGTCACCCGTAAAAGATGTATCAGGGCACAAAATCGCAGAATCAATAGGGTCTTGACGTATAGAACTTCCATTAATTCAAAACGTTCAATAAACAACACTGTTACAACGTTATTTGGATATACACCAAGTTAGATTCCCATAACAAGGGTATCAAGATATAGAGACACGATATCCATGAGTCACAGTGCGTTTTTACTGTAGAAAAATCGTAACCAGCAAGACGAACCTAAAGAAACATTATATGTGTAAGTGAATTGCGACATAGCAGATTGCGACAATTGATTATTTCTATATGTACAACCTTTATACCTCATGATATAATACAAATATCGTTCTTTAACTAGGATTGTGACGTTTACAAACCAATTACTCCCTGGTACTGCTCATGAACGTCATATTTTCCTTTCACCCATCTCCAACGCACACTTGTTCACCAAGTATTATCCATGAATGTTGATCCTTGTTGCCTGCTCGAATATCTATTTCATAAGAGATATTATAAAGATGATGGGTGCAACGAACTCATAATTGTTGTCCAAATGAGGAAGCAGAAGTTCATATCTATGGGATATTCAATACAAATTAGATTTATACACATATACTAAGGTACATGGAATGTAATAACATTCATTATATCCACCTCACACAAACACAAGAAATCAGTTGAACTGTCTCGACATCATATACACCTTCACAACACATAGATTTGACCAAGCTGTCGCAATGTCATACACACAATAAGTTAAATTTATTTTTAACATTTATTTATTCTTAAAACTACCACTTTACCTTCTCGAGCAATTATTCTCTTCAGAATCAAACCCTCTATCACAGAGGCCAAATACCTTGTTAACACATTATATTATAGGAAAGAAAACAAACAAATAAATATACACACAAATTGATTCACTTTAGTGAGTAGACTTGTACTTTTCCAAATGTTATCCGGTCTTAGCTGCTTGAGCAATGATTCTTTTCAGGAACTAAGAAAACAGTATTTTTTCTCTCGGTACACACCATTCCCTAAACAGTCTATCTTCTTTGAACACCCACAGCTACCTCCGGAAGCTGAAATCAAAAGTATCACAAAGATAAATGTCCTATATAACATACGTAGATTAATTGAATGTTGTAGGTTAGATTTCACCCACTTGTTATACTGCATACTATATAGGAAATAATGTATATAATTAACGTAAATACTTATCTGACTCTGACCGAAGCTTCTGAAACCGACGATCCTAGAAGATGACGTCTCTCCGTTAGAAAATCCTCCCCCACATTCCGCGTCCTCGACTCGATAATTCCAAACAACTTAGCAGAAGTTAGCGGTGGCATAGATAGCAGCAGAAGCAACGAGACGACACGACGCCATCCAGGTGCGAAACTATCGAATGGATACCGAACTGACGTCACTGTACCGACTCCAAATTCGAAATGTCTCACATTAATCTACACACGAATATATTTTTATTCTTCTTTTTGTTTAACAAAAGCAACTTAATCAAAGTATGTAATATCTTAAACTATACATACACGCGGAGCTTTGAGAACGTCACAATCCGACCGCTTGATTTAAATTTAATTAAAGACAATACCATATTACGCAGACAAATAAATTCACAGATAACAAAATAGACTTACTCGATCATACCAAAATTTTTCTCTTGAATGTGACCAACGAGAGATTATTCATGAATACTCTAAAACACGATCATATATCCGCCTCGCGACGCGATTGCACGATTTATCGAGACTGAGATTAGTGTATAAAAGTTATAAAATCACAATGATAGAATAATCACTCTGCAATTTCAATACATAATCAACACACATTCAATCGAATATTTATACGTAAAATAGTTTTGCGTGATATTATGCAGGTTTAGCTTAACAAATTCAACTACACCTAGACCACCCAACTCCGAACGAATATTCTAATAAAACTTGGAGTTACCCACGTGAAAAGTTCCACATGGTTACCACATGGAAATCATACGAATTCCACAAGATTCCACAAGACCATGGTTCCCATATGGTATCTTATGGGAACCATGTAGGAACCACGTGAGCTTTTGGAAAGATTTCCCAGTGGGATCTCAGTTGAAAACACATGGTTTCCATATATATTTTACATGGTTCCCACATGATACCCATATATTCTACTAAAGCTAATATATATTTCTTTTTTTAAATAGAACTTTGGTGTTATCATCCGCATGGTAACACCTATATAGTCACTCATTTTATGAATTTTATGAATTCTGGGACTTAAAGTTTCTTTCATAAGTGCATATTTACAACATATGTAGACCCATGTTAAACTCATATGGGAACCATGTATTTTCAACTGGGATCTCACTGGGAAATCTTTCCAAAAGCCCACGTGGTTCCTACGTAGTTCCCATAAGATACCATATGGGAACCATGTGGGAATCATGTGGAATCCATATGATTTCCATGTGGTAACCATGTGGGACTTTTCACGTGGGTATTGTTCAAGAGGACGCGTGATCTTTTTTACTATTTTTTTTAATATATATATAGATATAGCATCCTTTCTCACAATAGCATTTTATCAGAATGCCAAAGGGAATGTATATATGCACCGATATATTATACTTTTCACAATTCCAGGTGTATCCTACACCTTCTTTTTGCTATCATATAAATTCGGGTTGACGATTCTCAAAAATCGGCGTATATAAGAACAATAGACCCAGGTACACAATGAGCACCGACGGGTGGTTGCACCCGTGGACCTTATGCGTTACAGATGGACATACACTCGATGTGGATATATTCTGATTGAACATTTTTAAAATGCTCAACTGGAGAAATTCTCAACGATAGGTATAGCCGTCGTACTCCTACTTTCTCTCTCCCCTAACTTTGGTTATGCAGAGAAAACGGAGGCTCAAAGAGGACGATAACTATAGAAATATTACAGATCTGTAGTCTCTCTATGACCAACGAATATATATAAGTATATATATAAGCGTCTATATTCGTTGATGACGATAACACGCGCCCGCTCCCATAATGCTACAGCGCACTATAGAAAAAATTGAGAGAAAAAATAAGGGAGGGGAGAGAGCTAAAGACAGAGAGCCCTTTTCAAGTGGGTCGACACTATATCGAATGCTGTAAAATGCATATTTCCAATCAGTCGAGCTTGACACTAGCCACAGTAAAGGTCTAATCGGTTTCACAGTGCCGGGAGATTCACAGTACCGTAAGTCACAGTGCCGGGAAGTACTATTGTAATGCCAAAATGAAATGCAGTTCATCCATTGAACTATTATTTAATTAATTAAAGGATTTTAACTACATAAATAACAACAAAAATTTAATTAGTATTTTTTGTAATTTATGTAGCAGAAACACTTAAATATACATTAAATAATAGTATAATATGAACTTATTTTTACCTAATAAATCTATTCTTTCGCATTATTTTGCACTTTCACTATAAAAGTAAAAGTGAAAATTTACTATATATTTTTCCCCCGTTTACTATATATATGAAGTGTACTATATCGAGTATTTAGATAAACCTAATCATACTAATTTTGTAATTATTTTGAAACTCGAGCTTTTAATATTTTAATATAAATTGTTCGTTACCGATAGAGTAAAATTTTTAGATACTGCACAGAGAGCACCACCTCCGTGTATTTGTTGCCCTCTAAGATCTGAAGATGAAACTAATTAAGTTTAATGCATAACTTCGTTTTAACCTTTAACGTTACAGCATTCAAGCATTGTAGCACATTGTTGTTTATCAAATTAGTTCAATTGGAATGTAGTTCGCATAAATAAACGATTTTCAAAATGAATTTCGATTAAAAAACAAATTCTTTACATTTCTAATGTTTAGATACTATACTGTTCATTCTTAATTTTTAAGATTATTATAAATAGTTTCACAGGTGAGTTATAAATAGAATAAAATTTGTAATCTTTACTTGAATTACTTGTCTAATATTAATGAGCACATTACTTAAATACTATGATTTAATCCTAATATTAAATATCCTAATAATCCGAAGGTGTTGGCATATTGAATTTATTAAATAGTTTTAGTGAAAAATGCAAAGGCTTTAATTTTTAATGTTTATATAGTTTTAATGTGGTATTTTCTGTTTATATCTATATAATACATATGAGTACTTGTAGTTAACACTTTCAGCAATGCCAGGAACTAGATGCACAGTTGCTGTTTGCAATAATAGCTTTGAGAAAACTAAACGGGCTGGTATAAATATAACATACCATCAGTTTCCAAGAACTCAACCACTCAGAGATATTTGGATTGAAAGATGCAGAAGGGCAGGAAAATGGAATCCTAGTTCCTGTCATGTATGTTCGATTCACTTTACGGAAGATGATTATAGAAGAGATATCTCTTGTGAAATATTAAATGTTCCTGGAAAACGAAGGTTGAAGGCAACAGGTAAATTAATGTTAGATATAACTGAACTAGTATTATTACCAATTCATAATTACAAATTAATTTCATTCTTATGTTTTCAGCGATACCAACATTATTTTTGACACAACCTCCACCTCTTGGGCTTATTACCTTATCGCAGCGAAAACGGGAAAAATTATCTATAGACAAAGAGGAACCCATGTATTTTAATGATAATGAAGCTGTTTATTATCAAACAGATGATACAAATACTCAAGATATACCCATCAATGATATGCCAATCTATGAAGTTTATCAAACAGAAGATTCAAATGAAGACATAGTTCCATGTATGAAAGAATATGAAAATAATCATACGGAAACAACAGATACAGATAGTTTAGAATGTTTTTATGTAGTTGATGAAGAAAATGAAGAAGTAGAAGAAGAATATTCACCATCTTCACATTATCATTGCATAACAGTGAGCGACTGTTCAACACAGACTGATACTGATTACTTTTTAGAAAATTATAAATTATTAGTGGATAAGAATGAAAGCCTTGAAAGTGAATTAGTACGATGGAATAATAGATACAAAAAGCTAATGTCTACTACGAAATTTTTAGAAAATAAAATTCAAATGTTGACATTAACTTCACAACAATCACAACAATCATAGGTAAGATTAACCACTTTAAGTCAAATTGATAATTATATTTATACTTATATGTTGTAAATAATATTTCTATTAATTATTTTTAGGATAGGATAAGTAAAAACTTCAAAAGAGTTCAAAATCACAAAAGTTACAAAGATTTATCAATTATAAAGGTTTGTTAAAGTTTCTATGAAACATAAATGATAAAGTGCGTTGCAGCAAATATTATCAAACTGTTATTATCAAGTGTTTGAATAGTACATTACTTACATAATTGTACCCAGCAAATGAAAAAAAAATGACAAATATATTTAAATTAATAAAATTTAAATATAGTTTACTTTTATTTGTGATTGACAAATCTCACTCTGGATTATATGAACGTACATAATCACGATTAGTAGCTCTATTTCATAAACTTTTTACTCTAAAACCATGACCTACAAATATGAATATTTTGTAATAATTTATTTTTAATTATTTCTGTTTTCTGTGAACAATATATAGTGATATAAATTCTGTGAATTTGTTGCCAAGTTTCCAATAAATAATAAGGAAATAGTTATTGTCCAAGATAAAAGAAAACTTAAACACAGTATTATAGATTACTGAAGCCTTTGAAAGCCATTGTAAAAGTATAAAATATTTACAATTTAAGACAACAATGCAAAGATAATTGAAAATAAAATAAGAAAAATTTTCAGATGCTGGGTAATTTAGTTTACAGAATAATCTGATCTACAGCAATTTAACATTTAGTTTACACAAATTGTTTGTTTTAAAGATTGATGTTTACTTGAATTACTTAGTTGATTATACACATAGAAATGTGTAGACATTTCGATTGCTTGATCACTCTACACAATGATATTGATAATATATTTGTATTTTTATGAAATATACAATAAATATTTTTACAATTCCTTTATGTTTTTGTAATTATTTTCCATTTCTATAATATAACAAATAACTTTTGAATAAAATAAAGTTGTACTTTTAACTTGTCTACTGAGTATGTACAGTGCAATAATAGAAGTACGCTTTTCTTCCATAAGATGGCTAAGTATCTACTGAACGAACACAACCTCTATTCGTTCATGATAACCAGTGTTTACTTTTATCTGTCAAATATAATTTATTGTTTAATCATAAATATAATTCAACTTTAATAATCTTTATGGTCTGGTAAATTATAGGATGTATAAAATATTTTATTACAACTATTCAGAATACTAACCAATTAAATACTAATTCATTCATTTTTATAAACTTTAAATTTTCATAAAACAAAGAAACATTAATTTTATTCATTATTACTTACTTGTTACCGCTTACAGCAGAGTACCTCACAACAGGAGATAATTAAATAACTAAATACTTTTAATATAACTTTATTAAATTATACACATAAGACAAATCAAACGGTAAACCTTATGACCTGTTCACACCTCAAAGGTTAAAAACATACTAACTTGCAATTTCGTTATAACAGCCAATTAATTGTTGGTTGCTGTGTAACGTTTTACATTTATTTATTACAATTCAAAAGAACAGAACAGCTAAAATTCGAACAAGTTCTAATCGATATTTGATTTTACAGGAATTCCATATATTTATTGTTATAAAAATGCATAATTTTTATCTAGAACACCAGTTTATATTTTTCGTGGTAAAATGTATTTATACTAAATTTTATTTTCTTGATAAATGTGTTTATATCTAAACTTTGTCATGATTTGTTTTGAGAAAATAAAATTCATTGATAAAAATTTATTGTCTTAATAAATATTGATTATTAATATATTGCTCTTACAAATAATTATATCAACAAATTTTAATCATTACTTAATTTTTTGTATAAACTTTGTTGAAGCTTTACCATGGACAGTGACCAAATTGTACATTGCGATCTTTTTAATAAGGACAAGCTGGAAGAACTGTACAAGGTACAATTCTGTGGCTTCGAAGAATAACAACTTAAGTCCACTGTTCTGAAAATTGAGTATTTAGTGAATTTGCTTTCTATCGATGGTATATTTGCATATAAAAAAGTTTAAAGTTGCAAAAGTTCATTTATTACTTTCATTTTTTCATACTGTATGTGTCTTGTGCATAAGTTTAAATGGCACTTGAAAAATTCAAACCCTAATATCTTGATATTTCAAAAAATGAACTTAAGTTGTTATTATGGTCGTGATGCCTTTCCACCATAGAATAATTATTATTATTATTTATTATAGCTATTGAATATATATATTTTTAAACATTAAACATTTTTTGTTTTAGTTTTTGCATGCATGTATAGATGAAATATGCAATTCCACTGGACCAACGTTTCGTCAGTTCACTAATATACAATGGAGTAAAGAAGAATTTAATAACATTCACAAACACATTTTAACTTTACTACATAATCCAAGTTGTTTATACATCGATGAGGAAAAAGTATGATATTGAAAGAATTCAATTGAAATATAATTTTCGTTTAATTTTATTTTATTATATATTACATTTCTTTTTATAGATGCCACTAGAATATCATGAATTTCAAGAACATGTTCAACAAGCAATTTTAACTTGTTTAAGAGTACGAAAAAATCAATTGACTGATGCACTATTGTGCAAATTTTCATCGAAACATATTCCAACGTTGGTTGATTTTGATTGGAGATTGAAGGTAATCTATAATTATGTAATTTCGAAATCGTTTTACATTCACAGTATTTAATTATCTCAATATTAAAAAATACATTATTGTTTATAGTATGTAATGGGATCAAGTAAAATGGCATCGATACGAGAACCTCTTTTACAACTGGATTTAATTTTAAAAGAAAAACAGAAAGATCAAATCTTAGAATTAGAACTCAATAAAGATGAACTGGATTCACTAATAAATACAATAGAAACTGCAATTGCCTAATTTCCCAAATTTAAAATATTTATAACGAATAATAATTTTAAATATTTACAATAGATTTATTTTGTTATTAAATGTGTACAGATAAACTATTTCGAAACTGAAAAAAAAAGTGTTTTAGATACGTAATACATTAAAATTATATCTAATAATAAATGTCTTTTTGTATACATTTTGTTACTTTGATTTCAGGAAATTACATAATGATGTAAATATTGTAATATATTTTGTAACAAGTTTGAAAAAATAAATTATTTATACTTTGATAAAATTGTTTATTTATATTTTTGTAAAGAAAATTATTTTTTGCTTTTTTTATAATTATTGTAATATTGAAACTAAAAGACCACTTTCTTACATTTTCTTTTAAATATGGGAAAATATAAGATAATATTCTCCACAGAGGCCACATGCTTATTCTATTGTTTCTCAGATCAGTTTTGGAATGATTGAAAACATAAACAAATTCTCGTTGGGTATGTTCTGACATAAATATAACAAAATTCTGATATAACAAAATTCTCTCATTATATCATAATTTTCTACTAAAATGAGTGAAGTCGGTATTTGTAGTTGATTTCTGACGTTAAAAATAAATAATTTTCAAAGCATCATTACTTTTTATGTAAGATAGAACTATAATGATTATCCAATAATACAGAAAGTAAGTATTACGATTTACTACAAATAGTATAAGAAAAAATTATTTTTACGAGTATTCGCGCTTATTTGATCAATAACCTACCACGAAAATTTTACAGAGCTAATGTTAATAACATTATTTTTAATATAGGGTAACTGCACCAGAGAATATGACCTGTGAGTCACGTGAAATTTTTATTTGTTTAAAAATAAACTTATAAAGCATCACCTTATAATCAATTCAAAAGCTTTATTTTTATCCTTGTTTTACTTATAATTACAGCATACCTTTTTTTAATACTTTTTTAAGTATCATGACCATAATTTATTTGGATTTGTTATATTCCAAGAGCAGATATTGTTAACAGATGAAAAAGAAGGATTTTTGTTTTAAATTCACGGCGATTTAAATTTAGAAGGTCTCATTTTGTTCCTTGGATAATTTCATATACTTACACACGGATGCACTTACCAATAATTGTGTGTAACTCTTTGGGTTTTAATCATTTTTGAAATTTTCTCTGGGCGAAGCATAAGTCCCCCTGAAATTATCCAAGGAACAAAATGAGACCTTCTAAATTTAAATCGGATGAAGAATAAAGAATCGCCGTGCGTTTAAACAACGAATAGGTATAGACGCTATATTCATTGATTTAAAGTACAAAAATCCTTCATTATCGTTTGTTAACAAAATCTACTCTTGCAATAACAAAAATGTTGTTAAAAAAAATTGTTGCGCCGTGCGATAAGTCCTTCTTTTATATTTTAGATTCTCTCGTATTAAAATATTTCAGTGAAATGCTAAAAAATATGTTAGCAATTCGGTTTTAACATGATTTCTTTTTTATATCATATTTTGAGATTATAGCATACTTTCATTAAGAACTGTTTGAAATTTTGTAAAATATCCAAAATTAAAGAAAATATAACGCTTCGAAAATCTTCGTGACGTCAGACCGTAGACGCAGCACCTTTGAAGTAACTACGGTCTGACGTCATCCAGAGGAACGTAAATAAACTATAACTTTTTTGAAAAAATTCAAACAGAATTGCAAATTGGCTTTGATTCTCTATCCGTATCATAGACATCTACGAAGAAAAAAAATTTATGTTAAAACTCAATTGAATGATCATTGAGTGTACTATATATTAGGGTCCATTCATAGTGAAGCGCTAGCTGTAGCTAGCCGAGAAACGTGTTGTCTAAATATCTTACTGTAAAACTGAACCGGTACCATTGGCAATATAGCTAAGCGACTAACATTTAATTATAACCATTAAACTGACAATATAAATAATTATATTTGCCAAATCAGTAAAAACGTTTTTAGTAGCGCTATAGCTAACTACAGCTAGCTACAGCTGGCGCTCCACTATAAATGAACCCTTATGCAGGATCCACCTTAATAAGTCGGTCAAGTCGGAGTTAAATTCTGCAAAAATCATTATCCAAGAAGGCAAAAATATTTTGACGCAATCTACGTTGATGCAAGTTTTTTATATCTTAAATATGTATATTATATGTGATTTTGCCACGAATTTGACTCCTCTAAGTGGTCTTTATAAATCCAATGAAAATTCGCTAATCTACATTATTGAATTTAAGCCTTTTTAACCACTTACCACGGGTTTTTTAGTCAGGCGGTGCATTTTTCATGGTCACCGAGGCTTTAAACTATTCTTCAGAAATGTATTCATGGAAGCTACATTTAAAAAAAAGATTATTTCCAATTGTTAGACATGCAGGTATCAAGTAGTGTGTGTCTAACAATTGGAAATAATCTTTTATAGCACTGCGTGACTTAAGTCCGCACTTAAATCACGCCTATCCGTGACATAAGTAGTCCAATAAGGCAACGTGCTTATCACCCTCGTTACGCTCGGGCGCTACCGCACCGTGCAATAATGGACTGCTTAGGGCACGAATAGGCGTGACAGTGGACTTAGGGCAGGTAGTGCTATAAAATAATATACGATACTCGTGTCATAAGTCGTCCATAGCACGGCGTTTAGCTAATACACGCCGTGCTGTAAAGGCCTACTTAGGTCACAAGTATCGTAATGTACTAATTATTTCAAATGTAGCTCCTTAACTACATGAGTACACTTCTGAAGAATAGTTTAGACTCGGTAACCATGAAAAATGCATCGCCTGATTTAAAAAACCCGTAGTAAGTGGTTAAAAAGGCTTAAATTCAATAATGTAGATTAGCGACTTTTCAGGGGACTGTAAAGGCCACTTAGAAGTCTAATTCGTGGCAATATCACGTATAATATACAATATACATATTTGAGATATTTTTGCCCTCTATAAAATGGATAATGACTTTTTACAGAATTTAACTCAGGCTTGCCCGCTTAAATGATTTAAACATAAATATCAAGTGCAACATGAAATTATATAAGCCATTAAATGAAATAGTAAATCCAAAATCTTTTTTATTATATTTCTAAAAGAAATTATTTATATAAAATTTACTTTGAAATATTTTAAAAGTAAAACTAAAATTAAATTTAATAATAAAAAACTGAAATATATTACGGTTACGTTAAATTTCTCCAAAAGAATGTCTTATAATCTACAAAGTACATGAATACTGCTGCACCACGACAGGCTTATACGCAATGGCTGTAAAAGGATTGTGAGAGGACATAGGGTGAGAAAGAAATCAAAAACAACAGCCAATACACTTGTTTCACAGTTTATTATAGGTTATAGATAAATGTAGAATAGTTTAGTTACTATTATAACTGCTGATCAAAGATACTGCGGACTGTGAGTCCCGCCCTTGAAAGCTCTCGCTCGCGGACCGTTGGGGAGAGTGGTACTATATATTACCGCCCGGCCGTGCGATCGCGCGGCTCTCTCGCTCCCGACGCTCGATGCCGCGCGCGCGATCCTTCCAAAAAAGACAAAAAGAAAAATCCAGGGTTCATCGTTTAAACACCCCCTGCGCGACCCGCTCGCGCGGAGAACTTTCAGAGGCGCGATCTCACGTGGGTCCGCGGCACGGCGATAAAAGGGGGGGAGTGGGGTGGGGGGTGGGGGTGCGCGCAAATGAAAATAATTCGCTCTCGTCGCTGAGCTTTTAAAATCGTCTCGAGAGGAAACGGTGAATTTCGTTGTAAATATTATTACAGACAATGTTTAAATTCCCATTACGAATAAAGGTTTACTATACAATTTTTTTAATTTTAACTCCTCTTATACTCCTTAGCTTGCTCTGTCTCGCTTTCTCTCGCACTCTCGCTCGCTCTCTCTCGCGCGCTTACTCTCTCTCTCGCTCGCTCTCTCTTTCTCGCTGGCTCGCCTTACTAATTAATAATATATCGATTTTAAAATCAATGCCGCTCTTGCGGACGTTTATGACCGCAGACTCTCTCCCTCTTTCTTCCTTTTCTTCTCTCGCTCGCTAACACTTAGAAATTTCAGTTATGTATTTTTTTTTTATGTTTTGTTCCAATCCGGGTAGGGAGCATATACGTATAGAGCATATATGCGATTTCACGGCGTTAATTTTTTTACCTTTTAATTATTTACTCCTTTCTAATAGTGTAAATTCATTTTTCTTTATTAATTATATTGGTCTCTACGCTACGGTCTTAATGAAAAAGTTTTCCTCTTTAAAGGTTATTTAGGATTAGTTGTCGCTTCGCTTTGGGAGATCCGTATAAACGTAGAAACGTGGTATGAAAACTTGAAAAAGGTTATGTTCCGGCTGACAATTGTAAAATTGTGTCTTTGTTTCATCATTTTTTTTAACTTTGTGCGGGATACTTATTTTATTGTAAATCTGGCAATATTCATCAAAAAGAGATTACGATGGACTTTGTCTCGTGTGTAAAAAGTGGCATTTTTTTTCGTTCTTTTCGACTTTTCGAACAGACGCTGAATTTACACAAACGCATTCCCTACGTCTAGATTATATATCACTTACACTGCTCGAGTTTACTGTATGTATATCTTATATTTTTTTTTCTAAATCTTGTATCGTGTACCTCGTGATGCATGAATTTTTTTTGTGTACTCGCAGCATTTAGGCTTATATTTTTTGTGTCATTTTGTTTCGCATGGAAGAGTTTGCACCTGCAGTCTTGTTTGTCGTTGATTGTACAAGTACAAAAGTAGCGAAAAGAAGAAATCACAAAAGCAATAGAATATTATGTTCTCTCTCGTGCATGTAAACATTGTTTTACGATCACCGAAAACGCGTGTGCTCAACGAGTATAATAATTATACCATTGACGTGTGCATCCAGTCGAATTTCATGTTTCATTTTTCGTTTCATCGCACTTGCAACCTATATTTTCTCTCATTAATTATTTTCGTTTGTTCGAGCATACTTTCTTCGCTAATCCCCGTTGGCCATCGTCGCGTCAAATCCTTTCTCGGTTTCATCTCTTTCACACGCTCGCATGCTCACATTCACTCGGATTTCACAGTTAAACGCACAATCGCGCACAAACTCTCTCGCGTCCGTCGTTCCGTATTATTATTATTATTTTTTTGCATTTTTTTTTCATTTTTAAAAGCTTCGCCAATCGAATCTCGCCACATTTTCTACTTTCTCGCTTTCCTTCCACGCTTCTTTTACAGTATACAATAGTAGTATGGTTACGGGAGGCTGCCACCCTTTTCATTCCATTTCTTTCCCTCTCTTCTTCATTTTTTTTTGTTCTATTTTTTATCTTTTTTTTCATTCTGAGTATTTCCCGCAGAGTACACAACGATAAGCGACAAACTCGCGATCGAAGGAAATAATGTGCAAAGCGCTCGTGTGTCCTCTCCATCGCCAGTTGTAACGCCGCCGCACGCAATGCTGCTCTCCTTTTTTTCATTATTAATATTAATCTTAATAACAATTAATGACACTTTAAAATTTCTACACTGCAGGGCAATATCATCGTAACCTGCGGCTGGGCACGGCCCAGTATTAAAAAACTTTCTTGCTCGTATGCTCGCCTCGCGAAATAGATTATAAATCGGCAATGACTCTCGATTTGCAAAACCGGAAAAGATCGTCGACGGTCGCTAGAGTCATATTTTTTTCTTTCTTTCTTTCTTTCATTCATCTTTTTTTTTTCTTTAATCTCTGTCTTTTTTACGCTTTCGTTTATCATGTGTTTTTCTTTCTATCCATTTTTTTTTTATCTGGCGCTCGCAGTTTTAATTATTTCATCTTAAATAAATCGACCGTAGCCCTGAAAAAACTACACTCTCCTGTCCCGTCTATTCGCTTGCTGTCAAGTGCCGTAATATAATTAATTAATATAGGCCTACTATAAAAAGTCTGTATGCTCTCGCGATGTCGCGCTCTGCATGTAGTAGACACGTCGTCGCTCCGTATTTTTATTATTTTTTTTGCTGCTGCTCGTAACGAAAGAACGTCATTTTCGGTTTTGTTGCAGGAATGGTCCAAATATACATATCTATATAATATACTTTTTTGGTTTTAACGAGAGAAAAAACTTTCTTCTTCCCAAAATACAATTCGGTTAGCGGCGCTTATTCATTCAAGTTGTTTTGGTGGACTGAGTCAACGACAATTTCCTGAAACAAGCAATGATCTCACTTTAATATAACAGTCTAATTTAGATCGTCGCATTCCGCGACTGCGTTAATTAAAATTACGCGATCCAAGCAGACATATTCAATTGATATTAGCAAATTTTTTTAAAAATTGCTATTTAAAGTAGCATTTTGTTCTTGTTTTATTCAGATGAAATTTGCAAAAATTGTAGCATTATTATTTTGATACTTTATTATTATCAAGTAAAAAATTGTTTTATTAATCATTTCAATTTTTACTGAAGTTACAGTATCAAGTTTACTGTTTATAACATCTCAACAGTTATATTTCTTTGAACAATTGATTGAAAAATATTTTGATCATAAAATTACTTCTACTGTATTTATAATTTATGTCAATGAATATATAATAATAAATGACATGTTCCCATAAACGAAACAATAAAATTTTTAATAGTTTCAAAATAATTAAATTAATAGTTTGTCAGATGGCCCCTCGCTCAATTGTCTTCTTAGACCGATAATTTTCAAATTAGGGATCTGCAGGATTACCATTGTTCATCGAACAAATGATAACCAGATGGCGATCATCACTCAAACCAATATTAATTTAATGTGTTGAAATATAAATAGCATTTGTACTTTTTAATTGCTAGCCATTGAGCTTAATTTGCTTTTAATTAGTGTCCCTAACATCGCGTAATTGCGTATAATTAAAAGAAACTTACATTCACTCCAGCACTCTCAATAGTTTCATTAACAGCTGCAGCAACAGCCTTCTCACTGATATTAATTTCCTCAATAGCCTGTAAAAAAGAAGAATAATAAATGACATGTTCACATAAACAAAACAATAAAATTTTGCATTAAATTAATAGTTTGTCAGATGGCCCCTCGCTCAATTGTCTTCTTAGACCAATAATTTTCAAATTAGGGATCTGCAGGATTACCATTGTTCAGCGAACAAATGATAACCAGATGGCGATCATCACTCAAACCAATATTAATGAGTTGATATAGCAGTAGCTTGTAATAAAAATGTAAGTATACTTTTTAAAAGCCCCATATGAATGTTTAAATTACAACATTCTAATAAATATATACCAGTTCAATCAAACTAATTATTCTTTAAAAAGTTCTATTAGATAAAGTTATATAATAATTCCTTGAGAAAAACACATAATAGAGTTGATATTTGCAAACGTGCAAAATAGAAGACAATTATTGAGCAATCAATCTCAGTTATTGACCCTTCCAGACTTGTCCATTTATGCTTTAGCTGCAGTTGAAAGCTGAATAATTGGATAGCAAGCCCCAGGGCAATTACAGACAATAGAACTCTACATAGCTCTGAATAAGCCTGAAACTATGATCTGCCGTTTTGACTTATCAAAGTCTATGACTATTGAAGTGCAGCATGTATTTTTAAATTAAAAGAATCTTTAAATTAATCAACAAAATGTATTGTTTTTGAAGTCAATTGACATAATTTTAATTAGAATATATTTCATTTATATCAAAAGTGATCTTTGAATGAAAACAAAGCAATGTTAAAATAATTTTCAATTATGAATGTTCCAAATGTTTATTGACGGAGTTTAAATTTCAGCACTTTAATTTATATCAAATACTAATTTAACTGATTAGAAAATAAAAAATCACTATTTTGCCCATTTTTGACTTACAAATATAGTAGATACTAAATTATTATTAAACACTTAGATGACAAGAAAATTTTAATCGTTCTCAGTAAAACTATGTTAGACCACCAGTATGTTTATCCCATGATTTTATGAAAATAATTGTCTCTTTACTCAATATGTGTTATAAAAACTGTTATGATTACAAATAATTGATATTACTGAATTTCTGGAACTACATAGATATTTAACTGATCTAATATTGTTTATTAGGTAACAATTACACTAATTTTTACCAAAATATAAATTTATTTTTATATTCGCTATTTTTTGTTTAAATTCTAATCAAAAACTTTCAAAGAATAACTCAAAATTATCATTCAAAATAAATATTGGGCTCTAAACAAATTTATTTTGAAATCCAAAATATAATCCTTTGCGAATACTGTTCATTATAAGTGTTCCTCATAATAATTTAGTCACCTGCTATAACTAAGCAACGTACATAGAAAAAATAATAATAACCATTATTAGACCGTCTAGTAAATTAGTTACAATAAGTCATTGTCAATGTCCAGGATTCATTGTTCCATTTTTTAACAATTTGTCAAAGAAAAGCGATAATATCAGATTTGTATGTATCTATATTGTCACTGTATACGTCAATTTCCAAAGCAACATTTAATATGTGAACCGCCTATAACGCAATCTAACACACAAAACTATTCAGAATTTCTTATCCGTTTTCCTCTACCAAACCCCTATTAACCCTTTTAACGTGAACAACATCCGAAACCGTATCGTTGTAACCTGCGTTGGTGTTTTCTACTCCATTTTCTTAAACGCTGAATCAAAAATATTAATAACTTCACTTTTCATGTGTACCCAGTAACGCATGATCAATTATTTAACTGCTTAGAGAGTAAAAAATTAGGCGGTTAATCGAACACAATAGATTTTATGGCGTCACTACTACTAATGCCCCATCCCCCGGTATCAAACCCTCATTACAATATTTATCTCTCTCTACGCAAAAAGCCAAAGACCAGCTTTGGCCATCGTACCTTGGTCACTGAAGCGACGTCCTCGGTGATGGCGGGCGCTGGCTGGGGCGCCTCGACGGGCACCGCGGGCGGCGGGCTCTTGGGTGCCTCGTCCACCACGCCGTTCTCCGTGGGCGCCGCGACTACGGCCGCGGCCTCGGGCTCCGGCACGCTCTGCAATGAACACGTCAAAAACACACATCGTCAAGCTCGGTTGGGTTCTCTCTTTTCCTTTTTTATTATTGTTTTTATTAGTCGCAAAGCTCTCACGCGCGCCGCGTTGGGATCTCTGAGCGCGGTGTGCATGCACGCGCTGCTTTTGCCGGTGTTTTACTTGCTGTACACTGAGAGAAGAATTTCTTTGGAGTTGCTTATTGTGACGTGGCTGTGTGTGTACAATTTTGGCCAAGATAGAGCTGTATTAGACTACTGAACTAACTTTGGAGGTAGGGAATCGATTTGCTGGCTTATTTTTAAGTAAATACATTTTCTTATTAATTTGCAGATAGAAGATGTTCAGTTTCTTTTTTTTTTAGTGAATCTAGGTGCGGAATTTATTTACTCAGAGTCGATTGATGTACAAAATGTAGTCTTGTAGAGAATGTACCGACAATCGCACTTGGTGTAAAGTTTTGAAAAGAAGTGAGAAAATAGATATTTAAAGTGTTATTTATTGAATAATAAAGACACATTTATTTAGAATATTGGCGTTAGTACTTGAAAAATTGTATCAAGTGTATAGAAATTCTTTTTTCAGTGTATACATATAGTAGAAATCACGAAATAGATTTTCCATATGTCTATAATAGTTTGTCTCGCGATGATTAACACATTGACTGTTATTAAATTAAGACATTAATAGCACTGTGAATTCATTATATTCTGAGACATTTGGTTTTAATTTGACTGCTGTTCAAGGTGGCTTTTAAATTAGCACAGCTAAAACTCTTTTTTACAAATTTTGAAGAGCAGGGGTGTATATATTATTCTTTATACACAAAGTACATAGTTAAAAACTGTAGCTGAAAATGTGTTTTATGATGATTGTTTTATGTTCCATAAAGCATTGATGTAAATCCAGTATTAGCTTTAATGAAATGATAATTTACTTATTGTTTCCCATCATGCAAAATTAAAATTCCAATGTTTTCAGTCTTATAGATATAAATTTATGCTTTTTATTCTATAAAAGTTCAATTATTAAGCATAATACGAATAAGAAATTGATTTTTTTGTTGCAAACAATTTTGTTTATGTTAATCAGTTATATATACTTTCATTTTTGAACTTTTACGAACAGTAAAAATGATATTCAAATGTATCAAAATTATAATACCCCAATTAGTTAAATGTGAATTCTGCTCTTTCTTCCCCTTTTCTCGCAATTTTAAAATTAGAATATGAATTTTAAGCCCTTTTCTATAATGAATTCCAGTGTCTATTAAGAATCGAACAAGACAACCAACATGCAGTATACACAAGATGCTTAAAACACTATGTGTGAAATGCAATTACGAACGCTGTATGATATTTTCGTCTATCAGTGAGACTTTCTCTTATCAAAATATCTATTCTTTATTATTTACAATATTAGTGACATCAAGAATAGATTCAAGTAGCATCCGTATAATTAATTAGACATTTACTGGGTATTGTTTGAAACCAACAAAATTTCGTAAAATTTAGAAGATTGTACAATTTAAATGCTTATAACAAATAAATGTCTAATTTTTATCGGTATCAGTAAGTCTGTAAACGACTTTAATCGCATATAGATAATCCAGTGTTAATAATAATAAGAAAACCAAGAGGTAAACAACACAGGTTTATGGCGTTAGGGAAAAAGAAGGAGATGGAGGAAAATAATCCGAGTTTTTTTAAGAACGTTAAAGCATACGTATGTTAATCCATGATTATTTTGTTCGTATCAGAGTCAAAAAAAGGAATTAGGCAGGACAGAGACAAAGAGTTGCGAAGGTTATACAACGTTCTTCGCAGAATCGTTCCAGTGGTCCATCGAGTCGTGTTATTTTGCCCAATTGATGCACACCAAGACTCTTTTTTCTCTTTCTTTCGTCTGTCAGGACTGTTTGCTTTTATCATTATCATTATTATCTAGTTTATGAATGATTCCCAAATGTTAAGAATGCAGTCGTGCGTCCCCTTTTCACTTTGATGTTTATTTTTTTTTTATTGGAATGTTTAAAATGTCTCCAGCGAAGCCCCAAATGCATCAGCCTCCAATCAAGGCGTCGTTTCACTCTTTGCCATTTTTATTTTCACTATATGTTCGGGCGTGTCCGTGCGTAAGTCGTAAAATCTGTGTACAAAACTTCTGACAGAACTATAAATAAGGAGCATAAGAATGTTTTTAGGTAATTAGAAATTTAATTGGTTATCGACTGAAAAAAGATGAAGCTAGGAATATTATGTTGTAGGACTTTGAAATTATTGAGTTCAGTTCATTTTAGTGTATTTTGAGTCTTGAAAAATTAATTAGATAATCTTAAGAAGAGTAGTCAGTGTTAAGTGACAAACGTAATACGGAAATGGAAGAAGTTGCAGAATGTATAAAGAATTTTTAGTTTCTAGGAATCGCAAATATTTATATTCCAATGGAATTTTAAAATATAACAAGACTACAGGTATTTACAACCATACAACTTTACATGCAGTCACAAAATCCTTGCATCCTAAATAATTTTAAACACTATTGATCTTAAATTTTAAGTGACAAAAATAGCGTTTCACATCATGTTTTACTCAATTGATAACCACCTTCACTCTGTAAACAATCCCGATCAAAATTACAAGTTTCATTAAAATCTGACTCTAAAAGTTTCACAATTCTCATGTAAAAGAAAAACACAAAATGACTATATATCGGACATCCACTCGTAAATGCTTTAGTAATCGTATAATACTCAAATCAAATATCTATGCAAGATTTACAAATAAAACTCAATGTGTACACAACAAAGGTATATATGTAAACAATCGTCCCGCGCACAAGTTTGCCGGCCAAATTTTTCACAGTTATAATCAACAACCAAAGAGGGATACAACGTTCGGTGTCTCGATCGTATGTGCGTGTGTGCATATCCCACTCGTTTATTTCCAAGCCCCAGCGCACCGGTTCATCGTGTATCGACATAACGATCGCTACCGACAAACCAAAGTCCGCCGAGGGAGGGAGGGGCGACTTGGACAACAACAAGCATTACATCTCGTCGCTTCTATCGTTCACATGCCAGGAGGATGCCGAGGTGTTTCATTTGATTGTTTTTTTTTGTGTTGCTTTAGTCACCTGCACGTGCTCCTTGATATCCGCCTCCTCCGCCTCCTCCTCGTCCTCCTCTTCGTGATGATGGCTCAGGCCGTTCTGTAGCGGCGCCGCCGGCAACGTCGTGCTCGTGATATCTTCTGCGTCGTTCGTTGTCTCCGTCGTCTCCGTCGTCTCCGTCGTCTCCGTCGTCTCTATCGTCTCCGTTATCGTCCTGGGGATGGACTTGGCTTCGGCTTCAACGACGACAATCTCGTCCTCCGCTGCTTCGTCGACGATGACTTGGTCGGTCAACATTTCCTCCTGGAGCTCTTCCTTGGGCGGCAGGGGCAACTCTTCTGAGTCCTCCTCGACGAACGAGTCCGTCGTCTCCGTGGTCTCGGGCTCCTGGGGCTCGGGCGGCGGCAGCAGATCCAGGGAGTCGAGATTCTGTTCGGCGCTGGGCGAGACCAACAGCTTCTCCTCGGGCAATGTCGTGGCGGCTATGGCGCTGTCCAGGATGAGTTCGACGGCGTCCTGCATCGTCGTCGCGGCGAAGCTCGCGATTTTGGATGCGGCTGCCTCGAGCGGAGCCGGCGAGTCCGGCAGAGGTGGAGGTACGTCCTCCTCCTCTTCCTCTTTTTTGTCCTCCGCGGCTACCTCGACATCCTGGACTTCTTGGATATCTTGGACGAGCTGGGCTTCGATCGACTTCTGAAGGCTCTGCTCGAGCTCGACGACCTCCGGATCAGTGGCTATCGCCTCGACTACTGGAGCTGCGATTTTCACCTGGACAATCTCTTCCACAGCGGGAGGAGTAGGTAGTGAAGTTTCTTCCACAACTGGAGCTGCAGGTAGTGGAGCTTTTTCTACAACTGGAGCTGCAGGTAGTGACGCTTCTTCCACAACTGGAGCTGCAGGTGGAGAAGCTTCTTCCACAACTGGAGCTGCAGGTAGTGTTGGCTCCTCAGGTTGGACGACAACAATTGGTTTAGGTTCTTCCACAACTGGAGCTGCAGGTAGTGTCGGCTCCTCAGGTTGGACGACAACAATTGGTTTAGGTTCTTCCACAACTGGAGCTGCAGGTAGTGTCGGCTCCTCAGGTTGGACGACAACAATTGGTTTAGGTTCTTCCACAACTGGAGCTGTTTCTGAGACTGCCTCAGGTTGGGCGCCAATTATTTCAGGTGTTTCCACAGCTGGAGCTGCGGGTGGTGCGATTGACTGTTCTTGTTCCTGGAGCTGCTGCTTTTGCTCCTGGACGACGGTGGCGGCAGCGGCGACGACAACGGCGGCCTCGTTGCGCTGCTGGCTCTCGTGCGGCAGCTTGAGAGCCTCGGCGAGGGCGCTGGCCGTGGGGCAGGCTTGATGAGCCTGCTGCAGGGGCGAGGGATCGATGGGCGTCGGCGGGGGACTCGAGGGCAGGGCACAGGTAGAGTTGGTGGCGGTAACAGAGGGATTAAGGAGACTGATTTCCTCAGTGGTTTTCGCTTTCCTCTCAGTGATAGACGACGAGGCGGTAGTAGTAGCGGTAGTAGGGCTAGTAGCGGGCGTCGCGATCGGCTGGCTCTTGGCGCCGGGACTGACCTCGACTTGCTTCTCGGCGACTGGAGCTGGGGCCTCGACCGGAGCTGGAGCTGGAGCTGGGGCAGCGGCAACAGGGGCGGCGGCCTCTTCCTTCTTGGCTGGCTCCTCGGCGGGAGCTGGGGCAGCGGCGGCGGTGGCGGCGGCGGCGGTGGTTTCCTCGGCTGCTGGTTTGGTCTCATCGGCAGCTGGGGCAGCTGCTTTGTTCTCGGTTTCCTTGGCTTCCTTGGACTCCTCCGTGGGGCTGCTCACGGCGGACTTGTCCTCGGGGGTGGCGGCCGCCGTCGTTGCTGCTGCTGCCGCGGCTTCGGCTTCCTCACCGCCCTGGAAATAAGAGGGAGAAGTGATGGTTTAGTATGCTGTTTCATGAGTTTTCGGGATAAATATTTTGTTGAATAAGGTTGACACGATGACGCAAGGTTTGATTTTATATTGGGAGTTTTTATATAGAGAAAGGTTTGCATGACGACGCAAATATTAATTAAGTAGGGAAGAATTCGTCAATTCGTTTGGATGGGGAATATATTCGGTTATCGCTGCAAAAGATATTCGAAGATCTGCAACGGGGCTTGCTTAAATTTTTATGGGGTTAAAATAGGAGATAATCTTTGGAGCTTTTCTTGTAAGTAATTGTAGTCATTTTCTGCATAGATTATTATTATACGGTTTTCTGAAGAGGCAAAGAATGAATCATAATATTTCTACAGGAAAATATATGACGTATTTTTCGGGGTGTCTAAGAACTTTTAAAATTATGCCATCTTCACATAATTCTTACATTAAAGAGATAAAATGTTATTTTTTTTACCATGAATATAAGTACATAAAGTTTCAAGACAAAATATAATTATACATTAAGTTCGTGAAAAATATTGTTTCTTAAAGCTTTCCATGAAACCCGAATCTAGAGTTGCTCTAAAGTCGAAGTATATTATTCACACGAATGGATAATCTCTTCCATGTTGAATACGGAAGTAAGTTAGTAAGATTAAACTAGAGAGATTGGTAAAACAATTTTATAAATTGATGACGAAGTTAGTATCAAAATAACTATCTGACACGAGATTACATAAATTAAAGACGTAGTTCAAGTTCAGAACTATTTTTAGAACACTATGCAGGGGTGTAGAATTCCATACTCCGGATGCGTTATAGGTATAACAAATAGTACGATTTTTAAATTGCACCGCGCAGATATTGAATTCTCCTTTATAGACAATGATATATTGTACGTTCCATGTCATCTGTAACTGCGCATAATATCAGTCGGGTCATACGATACAATGCCTATTCTACAATTACAATTTTCTCCTGATACAAATAGCTTTATAATCATATCTATATCAAAGACTCAATTCTATGCAAACAAATACATCAGCCACTTGCAAATTGTATTTGCAAACATTATTCAAGTCTATGCATTGAAAGAGTTTAATAAATTCAAATAAATGTTTACTACACTACACTACTGCTATAATTTTATAGTTAACTTTTACTCGAATATAAAATTATTGCTTTAAACTAATATTTGAATTTAGTAAAATGGTTTTTAATCTGTTAAACAAAATTGTATTAAATTGTATCAAACTTTATTTTTCAAGACAATGTAAATACGAGCAAGCCTTGAACCTGTTTATTCGCATTCTGCACCAGGAAACTTACGCTCGGAGAGTCTCATTTAAATTCTATTTCAGTCTGAATTACAATAACCCGACAAAATCGTCCGAAGCTTATCGGGCACAGAAGTGCCGAACGCGCGCACCCCCCAAGAGCACAATTGCCGTTAGTAGAACGACCCAAAAAGCGCCACGTGCACTTTATTCTCGCCCCCGCGGACTTCTAATTCCATAATAAATAGATTTATCCCCGGGAGCACGAGCGCACACGCCCCCAAAAACTAGAGCACTCGAGGATATATTATATTTGCATAATCCGAGCGCGGAGTGTTGGGTTATTAAACTTTGCTGCGTGTAATTTTGGTATGGTGTAATGTAATGTTCGAAGACGTTTTCAACTTGAACGTATACTTTTAGAAACTTATCTTTAATTAGTTATTTTCTTATGAAGAGTGGTATTTTCAGTTTCTGTCAGTATATTATACTATGAAAGGGACTTCGGGAAAATATATGAGTTCCATAAAAATATAGTGCAAATAAATCTTCAAGAAAGATCCTAATACCCTCTTATAATTTTAAATCTACTTGGACTGCGCACCAGAAGAATTTATTGCTGGATATGAATAAGAAACTGATTTACATCTACTGTACTTAAGTAAATTTTCATCCAATTTATAGAAAATATTTCACATTATCGTGAACATACATTTCTTATATAAACATTCTTTCATGTTACAGAAAGAAGACAAAGTGCTCAGACGATAACGTAACGCAACAGTAAAATGATGAAACGAACATAAAATTAATCACGTTCTAACAAAGAAGGTACAGCCGATTAGTTCGGAGAAACATTATCCCTGTGGAACAAACCCCAAAGATAAAGGAAACAAGAAGTGTAGCGAGCGGCAACACGATAGAGGAAGGAATAAATAAAGTAAGCTGCAGCTCGAATAAAGAGATAAGGGACGTCGCTGCAGAGAAAGATGCGCGTAATATAAGATGACGAGAGATAGAGAAGAGAAATGAGAGCAGCGCCGGCTTACACAATCAATAAGATGAAGAATAAGAGAAAGAGCGAAGGGATGGGGAGCAAAGACGCGTATTAAACATAAGAAGAGAAAAGATAAAGCCGGCCGATAAGGGGGGCGGAAGGGGAGTGCCACGTAGCTCGAGAAGAATAGGTTAAGTGACCCGCCTATATGGATATCTTAAGGGGATGTTTAGCCCCCCCCCCCCCCTCCTATTACTATTTTTCTTTCGGTCAGGTACGTTGCTGTTTTTCATGATTACGATGAAAAATTTTAGAAATTTATTGCTATTACTGATACGCTGATACAGGCATACATTACATTACATTGCCATGTATTTGAGTTATAATCAAGTGTTTATTATTCATTAACACTTAAGTAATAGTTTTGAAAAATTTGTTAGCGAATGTCATATGCATGTTTTTTTTCTAATCGGTCATTGGTGTAAGTATTTGGTGCGCCTCAAGATCGAGTGCATATCTGTCTGTCACTAGCAGCATATAGTTGCATCCAAATATCTTTCACATTTGATTTGCTGGTAAAAACTTTATCTAGCGAAGCTATATTTGCATATCAACGCATATACGAACTTACATTCTCCTACATATTTGAAAGACGTTTATTCAATTTTCGAATACAACAAAATTAGAAACGTCCAAAGTGCTAAGCCAACATTCAACCAACGAAAAGAAAAAACAGAGACTAAACGTAGCACAGCTCCTCGTCGCTGCGGGAAAACCTCCGCTCCAGACCAACTGTGCTACAGGGGTGGTGAAAAAGAAATCTTCTCTTGTAATACCTCGCGTCCCCTCTCGCGCGCCACTAGACCGAGGGGTGAAACGCAAAACGGCAGGCGACGACGGCTCAGGGGTGACCAAGCGTGTCAGTGTGTCACAACCGACTGAACCGATGTCGAGCCGCTGTTGTGCAAGCGCGCGCGCGTGTGTGTGTGTTTTTTTCTCTTTCCCGCCGAAATGATGAATGGCGCCCGGGAAATTAGCCGGAGCGTAGGCTTTTCCTTTCCCGTGCGCCTTGGCGAGAAATTATGGTACAGAGGGGATGAAACGGGAGCGGTAGATGTAGGTGCCAGGGTTTTACGCGGTTGGGTGGATGCTGAGCATGTGGTGCAGAGAAAGAGAGAGAGAGAGAGAGAGAGAATGATTATCACAGGGGTGGAAGGGAAGTGTAAGTATAATGTAATATCGAACGAATGACAGCGCGAGATTGTGTTTCGGCGGACGTTTTTGGGTTGTTTATGAGAGTGGTTCGGAGTGAATTTGCATTCTTGATGGGTGTTACGGGGCAGTGAGGATTTGGTTTGTATGGGAAAGTGGGATTTTTTGTATATTTTGTGGGATGACATGAATTTTTTTTGTTCAGACGAGAATGAATGAATGAATGAATGTCGTTTTTTCTAATTCAGTTGGTGTGATGGAGTTTATAGAGAAATTGAATAAGGGACTTTAGGTTTTTATTGAAGTGGCATGACGCATTGAAAAGTGGTGGGCATGAATCAAAATTTGGCCTTGATTGCTTTTATATTTCTGAGCGATTCAGTGAAACTGCTACTACATTCTTAGCAGATTTATTATACTAAAAATATGTTTATTTAAAGTGCGCCTGCAACAGAATTTGACTAAGAAATTTAAATTATAATGAATTTTTTTTTTTAAGACTAGTTCAGAAAGATGTGTCAACGAAAAATGTTAAGTTGTGCTAATTACATATTCTAAAATCTGTGAGAATTGAATGCGCAGGGAACTCTTACAATACACATTTACGTTATTTTCTTTTGCAAAAGAAATATGCATTTCATTTAATCAATACGTAACAGATGATAGAATTGGTAATAAGTAAAACTCAAAATTCGCATGTACCGTTTGCTGTTACTGACAAAGCAACAATCCATCCAAATTAAAAAAAAAAACAAATTAAAAATATGCCCAGATCTTGAAAAATCTCCAAATATTCTTCTCCCTACAAACTTCTATTTCCATTCCGCCCTGCGAACTTCGCCCAAGACCTCAACCTCTCTCGCACCTCCACTACACGCCAAAACCGTCACCCCCGAGAGCAAAAAAATCGATCTCCCCTCCAGGCTTTCTTTCGCGCGCACTCGTGCACAAGACCCATGCAGTGCACTCGCTCGCGTGTAGTAAGACGAGCTCGCTCGCTCTCACTCTGTACTTTATACTTCTCCGCTCGTCTCTCCCTTCACGCAACACAACGCGCGCGCGCCCCTCACGCGCGTATATTATCGATCGCTCGACCCAACAAATAAATATATATATCTATATATATATATATATCCGAACAAAGAGGCGCGGCGGCGTCGGTTGGCACGGAGCGAGCGAGCGCGCAGCTTTCAATTCGGTGAATTAAACGCACTCGACGGCTCGCTCCGAGGGTTTTTCTCTTTCGCTTTCTTCTTTTTTGCACGCGTAGTGCGTATGGGGGGGTATCGATCGGTGTGGAGAAAAGAGACGAGGAACAATTAAATGGGACGCGGTGGCGAGCTGGTAGGAAGACGGGAATAGAGGTTGGAAATATATTTTTGCGTATGTGGGGAGTTGTGGGGAGCAATTGGTTTTTGGTGGCACAAGGGTCATTTTTTGTAGTACTTTTTCAGTTGTTTCTTTGTTATTTGAATGGACTGTAGATTTTGATAAGTAATAACCTTGAGGAATTTTTAGTGTCTTTATGTAAGAATAACTTTTTAGTAGGAAATTGAATTGTGAAACTATATTTTAATTTATTTACTTTTTTATAATACCGATACTGCTACGCTATATTTGTGCGTTAATTAGCTAAATGTTTTCTCGACGCTTGAGGCAAATTTCAGTGCTTCAAAGTATTATTGCATCATAAGCTTTATTTACTTTAAAATAGCTTGAAATTAAGAACGTTAGGACAATTTAGAATTTAAATTTGGATGAAAAGATTATATTAATATCTGCTCACAAAAAAAAGAAAATAAACTTAAATTCATCTTACGTAATTAATATTTAAGATCATTCTAATACGCAAATTGTAATGGAATTATATTATTTTTGTTAAATAACCACATACTTCGCGGGAAACTTGTCAATCTTCGTATGAAACGAAAAGAAGGAATTGCATCATTCATAAACACACTAGCAAACTTCACTAATTACGTAATCTGAGTAAACTAAGCAAATTCACTTTAAAATCCCTAGTACATAATTAGAAAATGTATATAACGAAACAAACGTTTATATTCAACCGTATCAAAATCGTTGTGATTCACCAATCACAGAATCACATACTGAGAAAATATTTCACCTAACAAATGAAAAACATTACAAATTGTATATTAAATTTTAAAGCGTTACACAACAAACATTGTCGTATTCATCGTCAAATATCATTGTAATTTAAAATCTTTCGTCTTTTATTAAATAACATTATTCCATCCAATTTCACCACAACTATCATAATCCTCCTATAATCTCAATCTCGTCCCCAATGCACCAACCGAAATAGCAATCATTCCTCCACAGCCTCCCTCACCCCACGTTCGAACATCAAAGGAAGACCAAAATTGCGGCAGTCTCCACCATCATTGTTGCAAAACCCGCGGAGCACCGCTCGCGAAACTCCAACAAAGCTCGCTCGAATCCACGACTGGCCGACGGCCACCAAAAGCTCCCTCCGTTCTCTCTATCTCGCTAACACGTCCCGCTGGCCGAGATCCAGATCCAGCGCCTGCCGCGTTCTCTCTCTCTCTCTCTCGGAGCTTTAATAAGCTTCCGGTTGGCCGCGATCGCTATCGGCGGAAAAAGCTAACGGCCGTAGCTGCGAAGAGGCGTTTTAATGCGGAAGGCAGGAGAAGTGTGTCAAGGGGGGTTACCCGGGGAGAGAGAGAGAGAGAGAGTGTGAGGATGAGGAACGACTTAATAAATGCCTACCTCGTGAATATTCATACGAGTGGGTGGGAGAGAGAGAGGTGCAGAGTGCGGAGATCGGGAGGAGCGATTGCGGAAACGAGGCGTATCAGCTGCTGGATGTAGTATGTACTCTGTGTAGTGGGTGCAGGAGGAGGGAGAGATACGCTGGGAGGAGGTCTTAGCGCCGAGGCTGGGATTTGGGGCAGCCACGATGATTTTGGAGCTGGGGTGGAATTGAATTTTTAGTGGGGTAGGAAGTTGTGCAGCGGGATTGTATTGATGGGTTGGGGGGTGAATGTGAAGATTGAGAGGAAAGCTTTCTATGGAATGGACTTTGAAATTTTGGATTAGTGTAAATGCGAGAGTACATTTTACGGTGCTTGAAACTGGTGCCATTGAAATTGAAGTAAAATGTATTTGAGTATTAAGTAAATTTATAGGTGTAGCCGAATAAATCTGTGTTAAAGCTAATAGGGATATTTCTCTTATTTATTTTGATTTCAGAAAGTGAATTTTAATTTAAATTAGTGTGTATTTTTAATTAAATTATGAAATCTCAACAACGTTCGTTAATTATACATTGTACTACTTACGCAATCAATGCCAAGAGTTCATTTTTCTGTTAATTATATTATAATAATTATTAATCGTGTGAAGTATCCATTTTCTCTTTAGTGGAACTGAGGATAATTATTATTCGAATTACGTGAACTTTAAAAAATTATAAATCGAAAAAAAAGTGAAATTTCACTATTTTCTGTAAAAAAATTGTCAAAATCGCGATAAATTATAGTTTTAGACATGCCTTAAAACAGTTAAACTTTCAATTTTACAATAATTCAAATTATGATTGTTAAAGCTCATAATATCTTTCAGACTACAATTCTCTACATAATTAATTATTGCAGTTTCGACTTATCTCGTATATCGTATAGCGAACTCAACCTTAAATAAATTTCAACTTCTGTCAACCATACAATTACTCTAATCACATTACGTGAATCGCTGCAATAAATCCCAATTCAGTTGATCCTAAATCGCTAGACTTAACTAATCCACCAAATAAAGTCTCCAAAACCCCTTAAATTACCCCTCGAGCAACAAATCCATTTTACACTTTATAAAACGTCAATCCCCGGATACACCCCTCCTGACTATAAAATGAACTCGGCTATCCATCCAGTTTCCAGCCTCCAGACTCCGAACCTTCCTTCCCCTATACACAGCAGCATCAAAAATGCATTAGGCTAATTTTCCGTAATGCCTCTCCTCCCTCGGGTAAACGCTCTCAAAATGCACACACATATATAAGCGCGGCACGGCTCTGGCGATCGAATTATCGATCGCGCGATCGCTACGGAAGACGGGGGCACCAGCTTCACCTTCGAGCTGCGACGTCGCGCGCGGTACGCCGAGATGCATATTATGCATCGGATGATTGATGGCTTGTACGGCTTCGGTTTAGGTAGCGTTCTGAATGTTTGATGGGAGGAGAGAGAGAGGGCACAGGGAGATTGAATTTTTTTAGAGGAATCGAAGTCATCTTGTGGGAGCTGGGACGAGGGTGACTGTTGACTTTTTTTGTGTGCGGTGTTTGGGGGATAAAAGGGAAACCTTGAGAAAGTTTTTAAGATGACGATGGTGATTGGGAGGAGATGAAAAATAGGTGTTTCTTGGTATGCTTTCAGGCGGAGATTCTTTGGGAATGTTTGCGCTCACGATTATGGCTTTTGATGGGGAATGTATACGTAATGGGATTTGAAAAAAAATGCTTGTACTCAAAATATGGAAATGAATGTGTATATATGAACGTAAACGAGCTTTTATATATAATAGCTTTAGCTTTAAGATAGTTCAATCAAGCTACAAATGTACACATTTGTCACTAGTACAATTTAACGACTGACAAAATTGAATGTATGTAGAAGTAATAAAATAACTTGTTGACAAGATTGGAATATAAATCACGTTTAATTCGCTCAATTTATTTCCTTGCTCGTAAAATACCTTCACTTGCATACTATGCAAATTAAAGTATTTCTAAGAGTCATAATTATTGTGCACTCGGATATAAAACTATTTCACACGAATAATTAAGATTTGGCATTATTACGATTATTTGGAATGTTGCCCACTAATAAAAAGGCTCGTTTAACTCAAAATACTCAAAAGCCGAATCGAAATTTTATTGTTCAACCTATATTAACAGTTTAATAATTCATATTACACATGTTAAATTTATATTGTCTCAATAGTAATAAAGTTTAATTATTTTATTGCGATTGCATTATTTTCACAAATATTGGTTCATTCTGAGCAATAGCAAACACTAATCTCTCTTACTATACTGATTCAACTAATCTTTAACATGGCTTATATTCTTCAGTGTAGTATTTTACCCTAAAATAAGAAAAACACGTTGTCTTTTGGTATTATAATTGATTTCAAGTGAAAACCAGAATCTCTCAAATATACCATATACACTCCATAACACCACCAGCAACCTGCAAATAAAAATCCGAGCACTCGGGCCTCTGCAACAACTCATCTTGCGCAGCCATTTCACGGCGGCGGCACGGCGCCCATCGCGTGCACCTCCGTCTGTTAATTCGCTCCAACACGTCTCCCTCTCCCACACACAGACAGAGAACTGTACTGCACAGCTGTACGCGGGCACCGCTAAGCGCCGCGATTTGTTCCGTAATCGGGGGATTTAGCATTCGCGGCGCGCGTCTTACGGAAGTTCCGCGGCGCGGTATAGACGACGACGAATTAAAATAAAGTGCGCCTCTGCCTGGCTGGCGCTATAGCGCCTGAGTATATATACGCTAATGAGGGGACTCTGATGTATGCATTTTCATGAGTCGCGTTCGGAGCGAGGACGGTTTTCTCGCTTGTTTTTTTTTAGGAGGATGTTTGTAATTGGTGGAGACGGGTCGGGAGATGTATTGGTTGGTTATGGAATAAGGTGGTTTTTTGAATTGCAAATTTGAGGGCGGAGGTTGTGGATGTTGGGATTGCGCGGTTGGAGGAGGTATAAGGTGGGGAATTGATTGGTTTGTGGTGATGGATTTGATGTGTTTGGAGTGCACGTGGATTTTGTGTTCGATTAGAATGCATAGTGCAGAATGGGGAATCGATTATGAGATGTCTTATGCTTAGTCACTAGTTATTATTCAATTAGGAGGATGTGCAATCAACGTCAAAAGTAAGTTTTTCGTTATATAAAATTATCTGTAATTTTAAGTATATGAACTATATTTTTAATTTATAAATCAACGAAGAATACCCTAATAAAAATATGAAGTTGTCCTAAAAATTAATAAATTACACTGTCATTTTAGATTATATAGAAGTAACTTTTCTATTTTTAAGGCAATTCTCAATATTTATGCAGTTCGTATTTTTTAGTACGTCATGCATACTCATCCCAAAAACCACCGCATCTGAAAGTTAAATTTTACCTCTATAAAATCTTGACATCGCAGCCAAAACCATATCATCCAATCAAAAAGCTCCTTCACCTCACCCCAGTAAAATCAAAACTTCCCATATTCCCATCAGCACGACAAACTCACACCTATTCTCTCCCTCGGAGAAGCCACTGCACCACACTCTTCGACGCCCATCAGCATTCGATTCACACACCCGGTCGCGCCTACCAACGCCGATCAGCGCTCCATCCGCTTCCGGCGCTGATGATGCTCTATGCGCGCCGCGGGTGCATCGACACTTTCTCTCCCTCTCACGTGCGGTGTGCGCTGCGACTATTTTAAAAGACCGATCGGCCGCATCGACGAGAGACGCTATAAGTGAAAAGCCTCTCTTCGACTCTCGCTCGAGTTCCTCTAGGAGCCCGACTATTTTTATACGCGCCACCGAGACGAGTGTCGACTTACTCTCACTTGTATAGCCGGCGGCAGACGACGAGAGAAAGTGAGAGAGAGAAAGATGCTGTGTGTGTGTCTCTTGGGGTCGTTGTCGGAACAAATAAACAACAATGCGAATTGACGAGACGCGAGAGGCTCGCTGAGATGAAGAAGCTGAGGATGGAGGCTCGTGTGTGGCTGAGAAAATGTGTGGAGGTATGGCGTAGAGTTGATGTTGGTGTAGAGGTTTCAGATTGAGAGTGTTGAGTAGGTTTAATGCGATTCTGGTGTGGAAGGGGGTGGTCTGAAATTTCTAAAGTGTAGAGAGGGTTGTTCTTGATGTTTTTTAGTAGCTTAGAGGTAGATTGAAACAAGGTGTTACACATACGTTTAAATTGGGCACACTCCAAATTTCAAATAACTCGACAAACTGTTAAAGTGTTAGTGAAATCAGAATACATTTTTTTTAATAACTGATCATTCTTATAAAAACTAGCCTTATTTAATAGTGTGGGTAGTAAACTCAACTGCTGCAGTAGTTAAGTTTATTATCACATGTAATAATTATTGGTTAAATAATTTCACACAGTAGTTGATCGGAACGAGTAGTATCACTTATAAAAATGTTGTCATCAATTTAATTTCTATAGTCTTCATTAATTAGTTTATACATTTTTTATTTTCTCAGATTTGGTCAGTTCTTAATTAAATTTTGCCTTAATAACAAACACTGGCTCTTTGTAATAAAGAACTTCACTCACAACGATCGTGTCAATTTATTCAACTACATCTACCCAATCAAATTTCCAACATCTCGGAATTCCAAAGCCCGAAAATCTCAAGCCAATAAACCGTTTCAAAATTTCCCGAGGTCAACGCGAAACACGTGTCACAGCCGTTAAAGCAACGAAGGCGCACTTGTCAGCGTCAGCTAGCCATAAACACACACTAACACACACACACACACACAGTACCTACCGCCGAGGTATTCTCGGGTTAACGGATGGCTATCGCCTCGCAAACGGATTAGAGCCATTCTCGAAACACGAAGCGCACAGCAGCACGCGCGGAAACGAGAGAGAGAGAGCGTTAAATTCGCACGCGACCGGAAGTCCAGAAAGCGAGTGAACGCGTGGGTGTGTGATAAAGCTGTCGCGTCACGCCCTAATCAGATGGAGATGCGCGCTGTGTATACAGGAACTTTCGCTCGTTGTTCGCGTCGTCGCGGGCTTTTGACTTTGTGCAGGGTGGGAAACGGGTGTTCGTTGGGATTTGGGATGCGGCGGAGGTGATAATTGCGCGGGAGAAAGTTTGAGGATTGAACTTTTTATTTCTAATGAGAAATGTTATAATGGTGCTTTTTAATAGTTGGCTCGAGCATTAATCGAAAAAAAGTTAAAAAGTTTTATATTTTAATTGGTGGTAAGTTTTATTAAGTGGAGCTTGCATGAAAAAATCCATTAGGTCTGCCATATACAACATCGAAATATAATAGACACGTATTGTTGTTGTATATCTATATAGTAGAAGTATGTGACATCACGCGACGTATAAACCTGTTATTATCTTTGTTAATAACTATTTAATTGAAAGACGAAAAAATACGTGTCGGTTATTTTTCAATATTCTATTTGATGGGCCTAATGGATTTTTTCATGCAAGATCCCTATTGTGCACAAGATTCCACGGTAAGGTCACTAAACTCAATAACGAGAAAAAAGTAGCAAAGTTAGATGGTTTACTATGGAATCATTCAAAAATGATCAATCGAAGATTTTCAAAAGGTATGAAATAATATACCCGTGTACCTAATAAACACTTTAATGTTTGTGAATCTACACGAAATATTTTAAAATTAATTATAATCTAAAATTGTGTTAATAATAATTTGTTGTAAAAACACTTTAAGAGTTATAGTTATTGAATATTTTCAATTCTTACATCGTATTCTTCTTCAAACGTATAAAATCGAATCATACGCTTCATACATTCAATGAAATAAAGAAAGCACTAAAATTCCAAAACAATTATTCTTGAATTAAACCGCCGGAAACCTCAGTGGCAAAAAACGTTAGACAAGCTCGAGGTCTCGACGGTGCGCCGAGTCAGCAGCATCGGCGCGGAGATCGCTTATCGCTAACGGTCGCCCGGTTATCGACGCGCGCGCGCGGCACCTTCTCCCAGCGTCTATAGTCGCATCGCGTCGAGTCGCTTCGAAACTCATCGCGCGTAACTGCCAGCTAATTGGCGGATCAAAGTTTGATGAGGCGCGACAGATTCAATCAGCCGCTTTGAATCTTGCATCGTGGGCCGGGCTAATGTCATTATTTTGGGATCTATAGAGCGTGAAAGGATATAGCGGCTTAATGAGAATGAAAGGGAAATTTGGACTTCCGATACTGACGTTCCCTTTTCGCGCTTTTTGTTTAAAATTGATACGGAATAAGAGTTTGGCGGTTGTGATTGTTGGTTAAGTGTAATTCGCATTGTTTCTCGAGTAGGAACGAAACGGTTTACCTGGGCAGTTTCTAAGTATTTATGTTTAAATATTAGTTTACTGGTGAATAATAGCTTTTTACTAATATTATTGATCAGAATACAGCATTAATTATCCAAGGTTATTTGTTCGATTAAACCAGTAGAATTATAAACAAAACTGGTTAAAAACTGGCAAGAAAAACCGTTTCACTTGCTACTAGGGTTACTGTTACTATTAGCACTATCAAATTTCATAATTTGTTAATTAATATTATTGAACAAACGGTACTAGGTGAGTTAATACAAACGGACAAAATGTACCTGGCGAGTAGAAACGAACGTGCGAAAAGATGATTTGAAAAATGAAATGTGCATATAAAGTACTATACAGAATGAAATAGTAACACCATTAGTTGCATTTTATAAAATGCACCTTTTTATTAGCAACTCTTGCAAATCATCTTCTCACTTCAAAAACAAAAGAGCCCTGGTAAAAATTATTTGTCAAAATTCTTCAGAATTTGTCAGAAATACCATTTAAACTTAAGTTCAATTTGACAATTGAATTATGAATAAATCTGACGAATTTAGATGATGTTCAATTATTAGAACTTGTTCCATTCCAAGAAATGAGGTTCAATTCCAAGAAATGAGATCAATTATTACAAATGATGTTCAATTTTTAGATATGATGTTCAATTTCGAAAAAAGGCGTTTTTTTTCTCCGAAATGACGTTCATTTCTGAAAAAGGGTGTTTAATTCTGAAAAATAATGTTCAATTCTGAGAATCGACGTTGAATTACGTCAAACTCCATCAAGTCCTAAAAAATGTTCACAAATTCTGACAAATCACTTACACCAGCAAAGTCAACGCAAAAGAAAGACAAACCAGAGAGCCAAGTGAAGGAAAAACGCGTGCTCCACTGCAAGAAGGTCGCAGACAGACAGACAGACAGACAAAGAGAGAAAACAAAAACCAACAACAAGGCACAATGTATCATCACCAAGGCATGCGCATCATGTTCGTGCGGCCGTACCTCGGTTCTATCGACCGTGGCGCTATCGTCCGCGTCCTCATCGCTACTAATGCCGAGTAGGGGTATCGCAGCGAGGATGCGCCGGGCCCCGCGAGCCAGGAGCCCGGCCGCCCTGCACACGCCGCCGCCCACCGTCCGGCCTACCTTCAGCACGGACTCCATGATAATTTATTCAATCCTCGCTCGCTCAAGGGGGAGAAAAAAACCGGTTGCCCCGTGCTCCTTCGTCGCCTTCCTTCCTTCCTTCCTTCCTTCCTTCTTGGTCGTCGCTGGCAATAGGCTCTCTCCTCGGTACCGGGCTTTTGCACACGCGCGCGCGCGCTCGCGAGAGCAACAGCAGCAGCAGCAGCAGCGCCAATGGAGATGGCGGGTACTGTGGGGTTTTTTTTTTGTTTTGTTCGCTTTGGTTTGGAGAGTAGGCGAGACGAGTGTGTAGGTGTCGCCACGCGCGATTTTTCTCCCGCAAGCGGTTGACGGGAGAATAAGCGCGCGCGAAAGCGGGGGTTGCCGGCGGAGGATTGGAGGCGCGGTCGCGAGGAGAGTGGACGATCGAGCGAGAGAGATAAGATTGATATAGGGGATTTTTCACCGAGCGTGCAAGTGCGCGTTGGCGGAAATTTTGCTTTATGGGGGGTTATGAGTAAGGAGGCTTTAAATTATATCTCCTTGTAGGACGGTTTTTTTATTTAGGCTGAACTTCAAGTAAAGAATCTAGGGTATCTTGTATAAAAAATTTATTTGTATTAAATACTCTTTTTATCATAGAATAAATGCAAATGTTATGGACTATTTTTAAAATATTATATGATAGAATTTATTAGAAAAGGATTAATTTTGAAGTACACAATTATAATATGATTTAACATATGAATGTTCGAAACAGTAATTTTTTCGTTTGAATAAATAAGAAATTACGCGAATGGATTTATTAATGCTTTCTTTTCTAAACATTTTGTAAAAATATTTTAGTTTTTGCTATATATCAATTTCATTGCGTAAATTTTTTTTTGAGGTATTGTATACTTTAATTAACGTGCCAAATTTTATTTAAAAAATAAAGCTCTGGATATAAAAATATTTTTGTCGAAATAAAATGCAATATCTAGAATGTAAAATGTTTATTTTAGTTGAAATATGATGCTATAGTAAAATGAAACAAATTAATAGAATTTATTTTTTCTACGATAAAACGTTGATACAATTACTTTTATTGATCTATATTCATAAATTTAATTGAAAAGTTAAATGAAAATATTGTATGTATTTGATTTTGTGTTAAAGTAATGCAAACACACGCAAGTATAATATCAGACGGAAAATTTTCCTGACTCATTTGCAGTGTATATACTATGCGTGACTGCGATCCTCGTTTTCGAGAGAAATTTTAGGAGTCACGAGGTTCTATTTCTGGTGCAAGCGCAGAGAAAAGCATTTTAGATTTAGAAATCTATCTTCGTAGTCTAATTTTATAGTGGGATGCTACTTTAACGAAACCGTACTACAATGAACTCAGAATTTCCATTGTTGAATCACTATTACATTAGATTACGTTTTGAATGTAATTACAGAGAATTATGTAAAACAAACTAAATTTATTATTTTAAGTTTAAAAATTTTACTCTCATGAATATTTATAAAATTTATAATACATTAAAATGTATCGAATGTGAATAAGGCTTGGATTATACAACACGTGGAACGTGTAATGGTAAATAAAGAATGGTATATTTAGAAATTGAGAGAACAATATTTCAGTTATATTTTTAAACAAGGAAAAACGCAATGTTTTTGTTAATTTTCTTCTCTCGCATTGTATTCCATGAATATAAAACAAATCCAATGTAACAAAATTGAATATCGTAAATTAAATTCATAAAATACAATTTCACGCATTTATTTTATGTAAAAATAAAACACAAAATACCTTTTAATATTAGTGTAACAAACTTCCTATATCAATCTCTCTCATAAAAAAAAATACTCGGTACACCTAAAATTTTCTCCCGTTACAAATATATACAAAATCAACAACAACAAAAAAGAACTTCTCCACATAAATACCAAAGAACTCTCTCTCTCTCGCGCCCTCCCGCGCATTACAATCCACCAATCCTCCGCTAATAATCCTCCATTCACTGGCGCCGGCGGCGCTGCTGCTCTGCTCCTACAAACCTCTCTCCTCTGCCACGCGATCTCTCCACCGAACCGCCTCGTTAAATACCAATACCTTCCCTCGCCAGCTAGTCGCGCTGAACTGACAAAAACTCGCGGTGCTAAGCAAGTAACGTTCGTCGGGCGCGCGTTTCGCGGACAACTCGGAGCCGGGCCGCGCTGCCGGCGTCTTTATATAGAGTCCCCCAAGCCGCCGCCGACGACGACGACGACGGCGGTGGTGGCGGCCCACACGTCGTGTGCACCGATGGATGGAAAAAGGCGCGCGCGAGAGAGAGAGAGAGGTATAGAGGAACGCGCGAGGAAGAAGGGAGCGAGGAATAAAAAAGAGACACGAGAGAGAGAGAGTGAGAGAGAGGAGGTGGAGGATGTGAGGCGTGGAGAACGGGTGGAGTGTGTAGTGTGGTGATTGGGAATGCGCGAGTAGGTGAGAAAACTGGTTGAAGGGAGAGAAAAGTAGGAAGTGGAGAGACTAGTGTTGGAGGAGAGACTGAGAGAGAGAAGTGGAGTTGCGGAGTTATGGCTCGGGTTTTGTTATTGATGGTTCGACAATTTGTTGCTAGCAGTTCTTGCTGGGTGTTATTTGTGTGTAGGGTTTGACTTGGATTTAAGGCTGGACCCATCGATCAAATAGATTTAGAGTATGGTTGAATTGGGCGTGGGTATAGAAAGGATATAATGATATAGTTGTTATTGTAATTTTTAACAGTTTTTTATTAGGAATTGGATTTTAACCCTCCTGTGTATTTAAACGAACACAATCGTCCAAACTGAGCTGGTATATTTTTCATTATTAGTTTAGTTGTGAAATGCATATAAAAAATTAATTAAAAGCTTATAGCAGTAATGCAATTTTACATTTCATGGAGTGTAATTAATTACTTGTTATGATGACAGAAGTGATTACAAATTGCTCAAACCAGCTTGAACATAATTGCTGATAAAAAATCTGTATTCAGAATTCTAAAATGGTAGCTGCACGCTATAACATTTTGCAATATTACAACCGCTATGTTATATCTGTCATTTTGGTTTTCCAAAATCTTGCTAAACATTTCTAATTAGCGACCCCGAAAACTTTATAGACTTATAATTTAACTTTATAATTTGGATCTAAAAAAGCTGCATATGTAGAAGCGACTCCGACCTACGCAGAAAGCTTAATATTATTAGAACACTATAAAATGTTCACTATATGTATACCGAAACTAGCTTTTTATAAATTAAACTCTCTCCTCGACTATTTTTGCTAGAATAGCTATGTCTGTAGCAGTGCCAAAACGGGTAAAGGTAGTTTTAGTTGCTACGGCCAAACTTTTTCCGCGTAAAATATTAACAAGCTATTTCAAGAATTTCCCGCCACGACGACCAATAAATAGAAATTATGGTTCCTGGAGATTAGTGGTGCTCTCTATTTCTCAAGACTATCGGCTAACGATGAAATCAACTCACAGAGAAACAAAACCATTTCAAGGCCTCTATAGGATATATCAATGTTAGATTATTTTCGTAGTACTTTGTTTGCATAAACAATTTTTGCTGTAAAGGGATATTGTAACTGATATACCGGTAAAACGAATTCTCGTAATAATATTTACAATGTAAGAACAAAATATATGATTTAAGGCACAAATTCAGATAATCATTTAAAAATTATTAGTCTTATGTGAATATGCGAAATAAAAAGGATCCCTGTGCAAAAATTCAAGAAACTGCACATCTCTTTCTAACAAAGTAACGACCGGAAATAGCGAACCATCTTACAGCTTGATATGATTGATGGCTTTATAAAGGCGGGAAAACGACAGCTATTTGAATTCCCGCTTTCGCTGCGGTGTTAGTCACCGGTGACTCATATGATTTATATATATATATTAATAAATATTATTGAGACTTTTCTTTTATATAAAAGAAGATAAATATAACCATAAATAATTTCAGTTATTCTTTAAGTATTCTATAAATAGAAAAGTAAAATGTACTTTTGGAGTTCTTCTGATAATCTTTTGTTATTTTTAAGAATTAAAGCACTTGCAACAATTGGATTTATTCCTAAAAATACACTTGATCTTTTTTAATACATTAACCCTTTCAGCATGGTGGATCCACCAGGAGCCATACATTTTTTTTCGTTTTTTGAAGATTTCTACGTAAAAAACTCTAAATTATGTAATTTAAATGTATGGACCAGGTCGAAATGGACCATTTCCGATCTCGCTAGGTGTACCTAAGTTATTTTTGATCATAAAATAGCCGAGAAAACTCAAAAATTAAGAAAAAGGTATTTATTACTCATATCCAAATCCCAAGGCCCAAAAATCGTCCCTGAATTTTTTCAGCACTTTTTGACGATGATTTTGATGCCTGGACCTCGGATGGTTAAGTACAATTAAATACTATCCTTCGCAATTTCTATAACCAGAAAATGTATGTACTAATCTTGTACCAAAAAGCATTTTAAAATAAAAACAAGCTTCTTAGTTAACAAAAACAATGCTCAAACATAAAAAAGCTCCGCTCGCATCGCCTTCCTTATAAACCCTCCCAGAGCACGAGCAACAGAAAAGTCGCAATAAATCCAAAACAACGGAGGCACCAGGCCAGCCCCGGGAGAAAGAGGAGGAACAAGAAAACTGACAAGCGCGACTCGGCCCGCAGAGGCGTACAAGAAGGCGTCATCGGTTTTACGGCGCGGTACACGCGGCGCGAAAAATCCGTGCAACCGCAAACCACGCGGGTGCGTTTCTATTCTCGTCCCCGGGCGTATAGGAGCAGCAACAGAGAGAGAGAACACGACACTACTGCGCCTTTGGAATTGACGGACACGGCGCGGGCTCGGGTGCGAGCGCGCGCGTCCGTTGTGCTCTTCGATACGCGTATAATATCGACGGCGCGCCGCGTGATATAATATATCCGTACGTGTATACCTATGGTGCGGATATCGAGTGCGTGGTATGTGGATATAGATACTGCGTGTCTGTGTATATATACTAACTGCCTTATTGCGCCGCGGAGTTTTCGCGAAAAAAAAAGGCGCGCGCGTGGCAGTCGCCGGACGAGGAAAGGAGAAGCGGCTGCATGAAATGCCGATGTGCTGCGTATTATGGTCTCTCCCACGCGGGATTGTCGTTGTATTTTTATGAGCTGACCTCTGGAGTGTATCTTTTTTGTTTTTTTGTTCTGGAGGGCGAGCATGTGCGTCTTTATTTTTCGTATGATTCAAGGGGGAGAGAGAGAGGCTTTCTTTTGCTCGGGGATGTGTGTATGATGCGGTTATTAAGTTTTATTAGGGCTTTGAAGGTTGTAATTACTTTCTGGGAATGGTTATTAGCTGGGGTATTAAAGGCATTTACCTAATTAGTCAATTGATGAGATAATGTTAAACGCACTAATTAACGAGAGAGCTATAATTAATTTATGGTCGACATTCTTATACAATGGTTTACGATTATCATCATCTTATTAAACTTAATAAAATATTCTTTTAACGCTTTTAGAATTAAGAAAAATAATTTCTTTTGTAAATTGTTTAATAATGATAATGATAATAATAATAAAAATTTGAATAACAATTTATAAATATTAAAGATTTTTATATTTATATAAAAAAAAACTTAATAAACTAAAAAGGAAATCGAAAATAAACACGTAGAATAAAAATGTATCCAAAAAAGATGGAGCACACTTGACTGTCTGTATCCAAAGGGGCTAAGAGAATAAAAGTTATTCAATTTTAAATTGCATACGCGGTAACTTCAAAAAAAGCCATTCATAAATCATGATTTAGAAATAGTCCACGCTCGCCTAAATAAAAAAAAATTGAGACGCAACAAATCGCCCGGTAACTGATCGTTTCCCGTTGCCGGCGATATTATTTAACAAGATCAAAGATGAGAGCGCTACGAAATTCAAAGCGGCAATGATAATCGAGCGCGCTCGGATAATTCAATTCCCGCGCGCGCTCGTCGAAAGCGAGAAGAAGGTTCGGTGAGTTTCCGGCGAGGGCAGCATCGAGCAAGAAACGTGCACTTTATTTATAGCGCCGCAGACCGGCCGGTGCGCTCTGTGTTACCAACGTGGCAATTGTATATACGTTCGATTCAATAGGAGATGTTTGAAGCTACTATTAAGTAAGTATTAAGGATGCGTTTTGTTATTTTTAATGAGAATGTTTATTGTTTATTTAAAATCCGATGAATTTATTCAATATACTTTGAAAAATATAATTGACAGAACATTAATTAGATTCCTCAATGTGAATTATTGGTAAGAAGTCTGGGTGAAAATGATTTGTCGTAACTCTGCAAAAGTAAGTATACATTCTAACTTTTGTTTCATATGCTAAACAATTATGACTATTTCTAATAACATTATAAACACTGAGAAATTCTGTTAAATGCATACTAAACACTTCGCCCTTAGACATTTTATCATAAAATATCATGCACATAGTTGTCCAATTGAAACCAAATTCAGAGCTCACACTTCTGGCAAATTCCGCGTAATTACGACAAATCATCCTCAACAAGTCAGCCTAAAAGAATAACTTGACAATTGTTAATTGACGAGGCGCAATAAAAGAAGAGAATTTACGGTTTTTCTGGCAGCAAGTCCAGGCGGCAAGTTCAGTCGTAAATTATTTAGCCCCGGCGTTCTTCCCCGCGGCTGCGGAATGCCGGGAATGCGCACTTAACTCCATTAAAACGAAACGCTAACAGGAACTGCCGGGGTTGGTGCACTTGACGCCGCGGGGCTGCTTGCACGCAGCCGCGCGCCTCGCGCACAATTAAAACGTTTCATTTGTCGCGCCCTCCGCTAAAACTAACGAGGTCTTACGTGCGCCAGCTGTACATAGTTGAAGCCGCGTAGTGCTGGCGAGTCGTCGGCTTTTCACGCTTCGCGAGTAGGCGCGCGAGGCGCGTATAACGATCTGCGTGTACTTTTGGCAAATTGTGGGTGTTTTCAGGGTATTTGGAGATGGTTGATGTTGATTACCTTTGTTTGGGAAAGATTTTATTAAGTTAGATGATTTTAGAAGAAATGAATGATTGTTAAACCTGATGGAACGATATGTTAGATTCTATTTTCAGAAATGTAAATTAATTCTGAGAAATTCTGTTACAGTATGAAAATAATTTGTTAGAATATGCTAAATTCTGAGAATTGTCTATAAATTCTGTGATATTGTGTCATATTCTGTTAGATTCGAGGAAATTATATCAAATTTTGAGAAATTCTGTCATATTCTGATAGTGTATGTAAAATTCTGAAGAGTTCTGTTAAATTCTGAGAAATTCTGAGAACTTTTAAATTATGTAAAATTTGGTCAATTTTGGAGAATTTCTATCAACCAAATTTTATCCGAAATTACTGGAATGCGGGAGAATTAGTCATTACAAGTCAGGAATCTGAAGCAATAGTCAGAATTTACGCCTCTGACAAGTAATGCAGAATTTCTTCACCGAGGAGCACAAATACTCGACAATCCGTCACCATTAAAACCCGCACGACCAGCCAATCACAATTCTCTCCACCTCGCAGCAATCACGCATTTTTACCTTCTCGTCAAACTACGCACCGATCACCTTCTTCTACGCCATCTCATCTCCACGCAAGAAAGATAGCTCGCCCACGCCAAGACTCCTTCGACGCCGAACGGACGAACGAAGAGAAAAACGAAGAAGACCAGAGAGAGAGAGAACAGCCGGGTCCGTTCGTTAGCTTTGATTATCGTGGCGTGCATAACCGATGCACTTCCGCGCGCGACGACGTTCATTGCTCATTAACGGGGGGCCTTTCCAAGTTCGCTCTCGCTGATATTCTTCTAATTGACACCTTTATTGGACGAGGAGATGGAGGAGGAGGAGCAGCGCGGGCGGTTGAGTGTCGTTTGATTCGCGAGTGGCGATTAGTCGGGATGGGTATAGAAGTGCGCGGCGAGACATTGTTATACGCTACTACGAGGTACTTGCTGTTAATGAAGCTTGGATGCTGCCGAGAAGAGAGAGATAGGAGAGAGAAAGACTTGGGTTGTGTTGTGCGTCTGTTGGGGATGTCCGTTGCGAGCGAGGGTTTAACGATGAAGCATTCGAGATTAGAAGGTGATTTTACGGTGGTGCAAATAGTTTCGAATGCGTGGGTTTGGTAGAGGCTATGTTTGTATGGAAAGAATTGTTTTATGTACCAACAGTACTTTCTACAAAAATGTGTACCCCTTTGAGACCTCACTACTGACAGTCTGATTGACTCATTGAATATTGCTTAAACAATTGATTTTTATTTGTGAACCTATTTTAAGTGTATAATGAGCTTAAAAAATGATTTTAAGATATGAAAAATTTAAATATCCTGCAAGTGTATTAATCGTTATGCTCTTGTACGTATTGCTAGGAAACTAATATGTTAAAAAAATAATTCGTGATTAATATAAATTATAAGTAATAGAAAGTATATTTATAATATTGCTTAACATTGCCGTTAAAATAGGCTCAGAATTTTCATAAATAATAAGCTAAAACGATAAATTAGTTAATTGAATTCTACCATTGATCAGTAATGGGGACCATTTATCCAACTTTGATTTCGGCAGTATCTAATTTAGATATTCATCCTAATGCTAAAAGTTTGAATCTACTCAATGAATAAATTCAATGCATTAGCGCAAACCACACAAACAATTATCGCTAATTAAAATCATTACTAATTCACTGCACTTCCACACCATGTCCAGTAAATATAACCCAGCTGCTCTTCCACTCACCGCACATCCAAAAAAACATCAATAACGTTTTAATCAATTAACCAACACCCACGAGGCATCGCCAAAGCTACGTAACCCCCCACACACGCATACACACTCCAACCGTCGAATATAATCAACCAATCATCGAATCAACCGTTGCTCGCAGCCCCCACCGCGACCTATAATCAATCCTCGAGCGTCAATTTTCGAATTACGCGAGCTCTACGACACACACACACACGTCCGAACGAATCAACGAAAAATCAGATACACACTCTGCGACGATTACAAATATTTGTGTTCCTCCTACACGGCCGAAAAAAGGGCAACAGCAGTAGCATTTTAGGGTGCGTCGATACGTCGAAAAAGGGCGGGTACAGAGAACACTCGTTCTCGCCATAAATCTCGCGGCCGGAGGGGCAGACAGAGAAAGAGAGAGAACTAGCGAGGCCGAAAATTCAGGGCGCGAGGACAAATATGGGCCGCCGTCGTTCGTTATCAGTTCGTAAATCATGTGTACGCGTACGTACGATACACGCACGTGTGTACACGCGCGTGTCGACGGAGGATGGGAGGGGAGGAGGCAGTTGAAAGAGAGTGACTGCAGCGGCTGGCTGACTGAATGTTATTTATGGGGATTCCGGGGGCTTTTTATCCGCTCGAGACTTTCGGGGTGAGAAATCGATTGACCTGTTTTTCCGTCGAGGCGACGTGGGATTCCAATGGTGTCGGGGAATTTTGGACGCGGGCGGGGATCGAGCCGAGGGAGAGGGAGGGAGGATGCGAGGGAGAGATGAAATTTTGGGGAGGGTGTTTTTATGCGTGACTTTTGAATTGATTGGTGGGGTGGGGCGATGAATGATTGATAATTGCGATTTTTGAGTGTTGGGGGGATGTTTGTAAGGGGTGACTGTGGGAGTCATTTTTTATTGTGGCTCGTTAGCAAGGTCTGTTAGAACGATTTCTATCAATTTTTAGGAAACCTGTGTGTCAATCGTTAAATTGAAAATACCATATAACTCAAATTCAATTCTATGTGTAACAGGTCGATGGATCCTAATAAGAAATAAATAGTAAATGACGATTATAAAATCGTATCTTTTTGGTGCGAAAATTCATTTATCTTCTGTTCCTATTATATTTTTGCAATAGTTATACTTTATCAATCAATTTAAACATAAGACTCTATGTTTATCGCCTGTGTACCTTAGTTACTACATTTACAATCATTCACGGTAAAATACTCCGTTCCTACCAAGAGGTACCCATCCATCTCGAAATTTCTTACAAAAACTCAAACTCCACATCCCTATTAAAATGTACAGAACACCAAAATTCGCATCTCTCCCTCCAATAACAAGCCCAACCCCCCAGCCACCCATGAAGAAGCCCATAACCAACCCGCGCAACCCCACCCACGACTAAATTGACCCAAAAACCACCGCTCGCACCAATAAAGAAAGATAGAAAAAAAAAATCCACCCACCGCTGCCCATAAAAGTTGACGACACCCGGCGCGTCGAAACTCGCGCTGGCCGGCGCATGAATAAAGAAGAAGAAAAAAAGAGAACGAGGCTGATGTAATGCGTGCCGACGCAATCGAATGAGGGACGCCGAGGTGCGCCCTCGACGCGTCGTCCCGAGGGAGCTGCTGCTGTTGCCGCCGCCGCTGGCCCGTCAAAGGGGATGGCTCTCGAGAAGGCGCAACAGGAACTCGCGGGAGGGATGAGGGAGAGGAGGGTTTGCTTCTCTTATGAATATATGAGAGAGGCCGTGCGTGGGTTCGGGAAGTCGGGAAGTGAGCGTCCCCCGGGGAGGGGGAGTCTTTTTTTGGGAATGCAGGGTTTTTTGAGTGAGAAATGGATAAGCATTCGATTATTCTGGATTTGAAAATTTATAAAAGTGCCTTTCTCTTATTTGACTTCTTAAGATTCTTAATGGTGGATTATATTATGCAATTCTAAGATTAAGTTTACGAATTTCAGCCAAGGGTTGAATACTAATAGAAAGAATTATTCCAAAACAGAATTTATTCTATATAAATGTGAAAAGAACTTTTTAATCTGCCATTTCTGAATTATTTATAGCGAGGGAGTGAAAAAATATTCCTGTATAATATTGACACTTTTTGTACTGTAACTACATGAATTAGATTTTCATATTTTTAGCGAAGGAATTTTTGTAACAAGTCTGAAGTGTTCTATAGTTAAATTTGTTTTCGTTTTGTTTCGAATAAATTGTGATAAGCTTTCGATAAATTAGTAAAGGTCCCAGAATGATGAATCAAGTAAACAAATAATGCATAATAGCATAAAAGTAAGCAACAATTATTCCTCATTCACATTTCTCTCGAAAGAGGAATCCGATTTCCCATTCAAACCTCTAAAATCATAATCGACTCCTCGACAAAAAGACACACACCACCTTATCTCTCCCGCAACCACCAGCCACCATCCTCTCAATTCTCCGGGGGCGACGCACTTCCAGCCTCGCCGTAATCCTTTCCCCTCGCACCCAGTCGCCATTTACATCGCACCCTCGTGCCCACGCACACTCGCACACAAAGAAAAAGCCGAGAATGCAGCCGGAAAAGGAAGAAGAAGCCACCGCCGCCGACGAAGGACGACACGCGCGCGCGCGCCTCTGTGAAATATCGATTTTATCGGCGCAGACTACCTACTCCGCTGAATTTTTCATGCCTATATATATACCCTACACGTCGCGCTCCGCACGGCTCGTCGAGAGTGTGATTGCGTTTTCCCTTATCTCTCGCTCTCGCGGCCGCGTGACGAAAATAAGAAATTTCACGAGCTGGCGTAAAATGCATCGGCGCGACGAGCGCAAGAAAGCGAGAGAGCGAGTGGCTGTCGCTGTGGTTTCACGGAGACGGGGAGATTGAAATTTCATGCTCGCTGCTGTTCTGTCTGTCTGTCTGCGGTGCGGTGCCTCTGCGTTATTATTATTTATGAGAGGGGTAATATAGCGGTTTTATAGAGAGGACGAGGGACAAATTACGCCCGGGGTAGTGCTTTAATTTGAATTTTACGTTCTTGAGAGCTTCGCTCGGTGTTTGGTCGTTTGAGCAAATCGTATTACCGATGCGAGGTACAAATGGTGCGTACGGATCTTATATAGAGCTGGAATATTCGATTTATTCATGAAAAGTGTCGTTTCACAGTTTCTGACGTACACAGAGAGAATTTTCTGATAAGAATTACCGTAGAAATTATTGAAAACGTGGGACACATGATGCTTTCAGGGGAAAAATGACCCTCATGAACGGTAAAAGTTAACATTATTCATTATTATTTTTACCATTTAGTACGGTGAATTTTACCGTGAATTGGGCAATTTTTACAGTTTGCGTAGTATAATTTTTTCCCTGCAGTCAGAGTTTCCCACGTTTACAATGATTTTTGACGAAGAAAAAGACGAGGGAGCCTACAGGAATTTTCAATTATATTCATAGGACGTCCTAGGAGTAAAAAAAGAATGATCAAACCTTGATTTAGAGATACCAAAATCCGTGACTATTTCTCACAGAAAGTCCACATCCGATATTGACTTACCTGTAACAAAAAAATAAATTATAATTAGTCACATACAATATAATACAAGATGAGAATATTTATATTATCAACTATTAAGTAAATCATCCACACAATCAATTATTTATTAAACAATGAGTCTATTGAAAATGGTGAAGATTCCTCCCCTAGATATGTGTGCGCAATCACGAATTCTTCGCCAGTCATTACACTAATGGGGAACATAAAAGACAACCCAAATAGTAAATAAAAACGAACGTTCATCGATAATTCAGCCCGAGCAGCGAGCGCAGCGCAATAATCAAAGCACGACGCGTGTTTAACGATTACCCAGCCTTAATTACGCGCGCAGCAACAAACAAAGGAATCCTTCCCGCGAGCAATTCCCAGCGAATGATCGAACCCCGCTGCTATATATACTTCTAATCTAATTAATCGCGGTCGACGTTGCGACCTATACAGTGCAGCTATCAGGAAAATTTGAGGTTGTATACTGATTACACAATCGATGCCAAAAGTTAATTCTACAGTTACAAATCGTAATGATCATTTATGCGAAGTTACATTCAATGGTAGAAACAACTTGGAATAAATGATCGGCGATTATATGCGTTTTACTTTCGTGTGCGTTAATTGGGATCGCGCCAGGTTAGGTTAGGTACAAAATCAGTGGAAACTTTGGGGGTATATAGTGCCGATCCTAATTAGCATGCAGTGAAACGCCAACAAAAGCTCCAAATATACATTGAAAGTTGTTTTTACTGTTGGGTGCAACTTTCCATTATTTGTTTGGTAGATCTCTGGTAAATAGCAATCCTAATGATATAAATTTGGTACGTAAATAAAAATCGGAGTAAAATTCATGAAAAAGTTCCATTTACGGTTTCTCTAGTACAGAACTCAGCCATTTATAAAATGCTTTTTAATCTATAAGCTGACTATTTTGACAAAAAACACAAAAAAATACCTAATCACTGGCCAATAAATAGTTTTACTTAACCTCAAAATGTGAATTTCTTTACCAAGGATCATCCGTATCATACCTACTAAACAAAATCTAGAAAAATTATTTCGCACAATTATTGCAATTTTCAATTAATAAACTAACTTTTGTTACGTATTGTACAACCAACACAACCTTAATAACAGCTCTCTTCGACACTATAACCGAGCTCGGCAACCCCGCGCGCCGTATCTTTATTTAATAAGTCCGCCCCGGGGTTCTCTCTCTACCACTACACCACTAGCTATATAGCGGTAGCAGCAGCAGTCACCACGCGGAAGAAGACTCCCACGATATTCTCGCGAGCGAGCCCCGACAACGACGAGAGCGTGGGCCATCTGATTATCCCGGCGGCCGCCTCCGTGGAAGAAACTTCGCGGAGAGAGAGAAAGAAAGAGAGAGAGAGAGTAAAAGATGAAAATCAGGGAGCAAGAGGCGGTGGCAGCGGCGTCCCGCTGTGGGTATATAGGTATATACGATAGGGTCGTGGAGATGAAGAAAAATCGAGGAGAAGTGAGAAATCTTTTTTACGTGGGACTTGATTTGATTTTGATTTATCGCTGGGTTCGGCGCGGGCACTGTTGTAGCGATCGGTATGCATTATGGAGTTTTAAAGGGAACGTTTGTTTCTCGTTTTGTGCGCGCTCTGGATTTAGCTACCGGTGGGTATTTTTGTTTGACTTTTTTTCTTATAGGGATGGAATGAAGAAGCTTCGATGTCCTGCTGTGACGAGAGGAGATGAAGAGGAATTGAAGAGCTGGCAGTCTATTATAAGTGGATGGAAATAAGTAATGCGTTGACTTCGATTTATTGTTAGTAGTATAAGCCAGTTGCTGAATATTAATGAAGGGTGAAGAGGAAAAAGAAAATAGTTGAAGAGAAAAGAGTTGGGATAGAACTCACTAATTGTGGTTCGATATTAGGTTTGACCTAATTGTTCCTCTGATATTGTATAATGTTTTAGTAACCAAATTTTATTTATTGCCATTTCATGTAAATTAAATAGAAATTAAATAAGTAATCTAAAAATGGTTGACACTGATGAATGGTAAATTAGTTCCGAATACAACGTAATCTAGTTACTTCCAACAACTCGAAGCTATCGATACCCTCCAGAAACTATCGGCTTCTACAATCTTCTTGATCCGATAGATAAAGATATTGGCTCTAAAATATACAAAATGAAATTAGTCTATTCTTTTTTATTTTTCTCCAGAAGAGACGTTTAAATTAATGATTCAGCTGTGACAAATAGTAAGATTGAGATGTAAGATGGAGAGAAATTAAAGAACTGAGAGTCCATTACAAGTGGACAGAAATAAAAAATGCGGTGAGTTCGATTTATTATTAAAGTGAGTATCATCCACCCATTAAGTATTAATAAGAGAAAAAGTAGAAAAAATTTAAAAATAAAGAAAATGGAATCGAATCCGCGTATAATTGCAATTCACCATACTTTATCTGACCTAACAGTTGTTGATTCTACTATTACGTAATATACCAATAAGCAATCTTCATATATCATAAACCTTTTTAGGCAAAAAGAACCTGAATAAGTAAACCTAAAAAAACGTTGGCACTGAAGTATGCCAAACCAGTTCCAAATACAGCCGAATCAGGCCACGTATAAACCTCCCAAAGACTCTCACCGGCTGCAATCTCCAAAACCCTTCTCCAGAAACTACCGTCATCGACAAACACACATCTCTCGACCCGATTGATAAAGATATTCCGAGCAGAGAGGCGGGCCGCTATCCCCCGCACATAAAATCCCGGATCTATGCTGATCGCAGGCACTTACGTGCAGTGCTGCGCACTCGAGGAGGAGTCTTCGATGTACTGTACCGCGCACTCGTACACTCTCTCGAGCAGCGGACAAATATTGGCAGCAACCCCTGGAAAAAGGGTGAGAGAGAGAGAGAGAGAGAGAGAGAGGGGCACGAGAGTCTCCCTGATGTGACCCCGATCGAGGAGCTCGATCCTCTTGACCCAATGCTGGATAGCATAAGTGTGGGGGAAGAGGATAGTGTGTGCAAGGTAATGCGCGCGTCTTTCGATGTTCGTGTAAGCCAGTAAAGGGACTTTGGGAGGAAACTCGAATATCGAACCCCGTCTTGACTGAGTGCATGTATAGGTATATACGTGGGAGAGTTAGGGAATGCTTTTCTTTCCACCCTCCGAGTTTTTATCTTTCTTTTTCTTTTTTGCTGTGTGATGTGACGGGCACGAGAAATTACGCACTTTGTCGGGTGCAAGCGTAATATGTGTCTTCCGAGAGGGGAGAAGTTTTTTTGGTCTTTAGGTCTGCTGTATTTATGCATGTGATAGATAGAGAGAGAGAGACTCATGGATGGAGGGGCTTGTAGATTTTTCAAGGTAATGCGTTGAGAGGGACTTGGCTTTTCTGAGAACGGTACTGTAATGGTGATTTTTTGGGGGGATGGAAGAAGTTTGATTCGGGAACGCTGTTGACAAGATATTAGAGGGACATGTGATAATTCTGAGCGCTGTATTTTGGGGTAGACGTGACGTTAACTGAATAATAAATAATATTTGTAGGATGAAAGGAGATAATGTAGCACGTATTGTAAAGCAACAAAAGAAGTGTAACAAACATTAACAATTATTATTGTACGATTGTTTTAGTTTACTAGACATCGTAAGAGAAAAATGAACTGATTTTTTAGTTATAAGCTGATAAGGTAATTCAAATATTATAACCTAATTTCATTAATTAAATTATTAAGAAGTTTTAACAGCATATTCATAATAAAGCTCTTACTGTTACGTAACAACGTTGTAAACTGACAAAATATTCTTAATTTACTCGGTGCATAAAGTCATATTCGCAAGCTTCACCGCATTTAAGCTCGGTACAGCATCGCTCACTGCTTTCGAGCAAAAACTTTACATTGTACAGTCAGCAGCTTGGTACAAAAAAAGAACGCTAAACGTAATCTTCCTTCCTGTACTTTGGCGAAACTTCCATCCAACGAGTAGATCTCGCCCTCGCGGAAAAAGTAAACAAGCAAAAGAAAATTATATCCACCAACACTTACATACCAATGAACGGACCCTATATAGACACTCCATCTTTTTGAAGGGGAAAACTTTTCTTCGCTGCATCTTTCAGAGAAGAGGCAGCGAGAAAAAGAATGATAAGAATAAAAAACAGTAATACATCGATTTTTCTTCGCTCTTGAAGCGTGAATTGTATACTTTATACTTAACTTTTTTACGCGTTCTGATTTTTAAGAAGGTGAAATAACTTATAGATGAAAATAAATCGACGTAACTTTTCTACGGATAATATTTCATCATTTATATCAATTTGAATTGTCAACGAGATAATTTCAGTTTATTCCAGTTTCTTGATACTCAACATTTTTATTTCTACTTTCCCACTTACAAAAACGCCGTCCAAACAAAATATTTTCCAGTATCAGAACTGCATTAAAGTTCGAAAAAGAAAAAAACTCAACCATTTCCGCATGATAAAAGTCGAACGAGTTTCCCCGTCCCTCCGAATTCAAGAAATTTAAAGCACGTAGTAGTAGCACCAGTCCCTGCAGCTCTCCGAACTTTCCGAAAATCTCGAGCGTCTCTCCACGCGGATACTTTCCGCTCGAGTGGCCAACTTTTTCCTTTCGCACCCTTTTCAAGCCGGGGCGCAAGAAGCGAGCAAAAAAAGCGAGCGAGAGAGAGAGAGAGAGAACATTGAGACCCTTTTTCCTCTACCCGCTGCTCCCCGCACGGATTGTGCGCTTTCGCGTCGGAGGAGGGAGAGACGATAAGCGCACTCGGAAAATCGGTCGACGACGACGACTACGACGACGACGACAGGACTGCATGAAAACCCGCGAGAGAGAGAGAGAGAGAGCCTTCCGATCGTAATTAAGGCCTGAACTTTTAATGAAAGTCGAATGGACGACGACGAAGCGCGAGTAGGGAAGTTTTTCGCGCTTCCCTATCTGCAAGTTATTTGCCGCTTTTTTCTTTGGAGCCTCGTTTGGTAGTCTCCTTTTTTCGGTGGGAGTGAGCACTTGCGGAATGTGACGTTCTTACGTTAGGTAACTTTTGCAAGCTTCTTTTCTGTTGTGGGGGTTTACTGTATTTTTTATGGGCTATTGTCGGAATTTTCTTTGGGTTCATCAAGGTGTTGAAGTGTCTAATTAGGTGTAGAGTATCGCTTATAACTTTGAAGACACTTTTCGAGTGAATAACTCTGATAGATATTAAAATGATTCTTTGAAAATGCTTCAATGCTCAAAAATCTTGCGTGAAACGCCAGAAATGTAACTAGTTACTTTAAAGGAATATGCTTATTGTTAGACAGTCAATATTACTTCTGATGTTTCAATTAATAATGTCTTTTACTAATCAGACTATTTCGTATGATTGCAAAATAACATTTTGAACAAAAATGCACAGAAACAGTTCCGGAAGTCGTTTTCATTTGTACCAACGAGTATAATGTCTTAAAGACTTTCCTGAATGTTTCTATTTGTGAATTGCTGAAACGTCTTGATTGTCGGCACAATTAGTGCAACGCCCTGTGTGTCCATTGTCCAGCAACGCGTTCACGCGCATCACCATTGAACAAACAGATTTCAATGTATGCAAATGAAAGCTAACTTGTACAACAAACACGCTGAAAATACACCAATGTCCACCTTGGGATCTCAATGGAATAAATTAGCGTTAAACTGCGTTAAAATAGCTGTATTGTGATTGAACAATAAGGCCTTTCACAATAATATTCAGTTAAATTATTAGCCGTCTTTATAATATTATAGTAGAAATTGTTAAATGTATCTAATGTACCAATTTCTATTTAAACATCGATAAGCATATAAAAAGGCATACAAAAGTTATTTTGACAACTGTTTAAAAACGAAGAGTATTTTTTCTTCAGGTCTAATTATATATGTAGAATAAATGCTAAAAAGTAACATTAAAATTAATTAAACAGAAGCCACTAAGTCTACGTAATTTTATTCATGAAAGATACCCTTATCTACTCACTATCTGGAATAATTTCTGTATACACATGATTGTATGCCTTTTAATTTATAAATATGTTAATTTTTCTTGAGAAAAATTAGAAATATGTCATTTTTCTTCTCTTTCAACCTACATTATCACATTCTACAATCTGACAAAATATTATTATTATCCACGTCAATTGATTTAGTGCTCTAATTCTCAACTTTAATTGTGTTTCTATCGACGAGTATGAACATTTATTAAAATATCTATAAAAAAAGAAAACTCACCACGCGAATGAAAACTGGCACATTTACCCAACTAAAATGACAAAACTGCATTCTCAAAATTTGCCTCAAACTCCATAACCCTTACCCAAGCATATCACCCCTGATACCATCCTCCTCCCTGACAAAACTACTTCCCCTCCGACCTCCCACCTCCCGCAAACCCACCCAACTGCAAAATCGACACCTCGATTTTCCAAAACTAAAGGAGCCCGACAGCCGCGCTCCTACCGCCTCCTTAATTTCGGCGTGTGCGGCGCACAGCACACGCCTGCAGCGGTGCCTAGCAGCGGCAGGAAGGCCATCGGGGAAACGCTGGGGATGGCAGGAGCGAGTCCGTCGGTTGCCATGGCAACAGCTCCGGCGCGTCCCGGCGTCGCGGCGGCTGCACGCTCGATACTAGACGCCGCCCAAATCCGCTGCTACGCGCCAGGGCGGCTCACTCTCTCTCTCTCTCTCTCTCTCTCTCTCTCTCTCTCTCTCTCTCTCTTTGCAAAAGCCAGCTTCGCGAGGATATATAGCTGTAGCTGCAGCTGCAGCTACGGCTACGGCTACGGCTATGGCTACATCCTTTGCAGAGGGCGAGAGCGAGAGCTAGAGCTCGCAGTGCAGCGGAGAAATTTTTAATTTCCCTTGGCTTTAAGCGCGTGCGAGAACGGCGTTTTACGCGGTTTTAATGGCTGGCGCGAGCTTTGAACGGGGGGGAGTAGTGCAAAATGTGGGGTTTTTTTGAGGGGGAACGAATTTTGTTTTATGTTTCAACGTGGAATTGGATGATGTGGATGTCGACGTGTTCTCTTTTTTTAGTAACTTTAGGTAATTAGTTGTACATTTTTTAAGTACTACTCTTCGTTGTTTCGTATTATTTTTAATTTTACACGAAAGTACTTAAGTAATGTATGGTATCGTTATTATTCTTTATTATTATACCATTTTAAATTACACAGAGAAAATTTCTGTGTGAAAATTACTGTGAACAGCATGGTAAATGGGTTCATTGTACCTTCACGGTGATAATTAACATTATTTCGCCCCCAGAACAAGACTATGCTAACTTAAAATTCTACGTTTTAATAAAACCAAGAAAGAAACGACAATTTTTACTTAAATAAACTTTTTCAACTTGAATTTTTAACCCATTACATTTAATTTTGGAAGTGTAATACAAAATTTTATTTGCGTACGAGGTATTCCGTGTGCAAGAATCAAGTTGAACAAATGTTGAGTGGTCTTAGTCTTGTTTTCGTTGTGACTTCATCATAATTTTTACTGTGTCTCCTAGGTTATATTCCGGATAACCTTTACCAGAATTCAATTTTGTTCACAAAGTTAGATTATTCTACATTTGCCGCTTTCTCCACTCCAACTTTCATCACAAAATTCTCCACCACAATCATCCAACGCACAACCCGATGAATAATTCAGCCTGCGCGCCACATAATTCCAAAATGCACGCACGTACCCCACACCCCGCGCCATATTTATCGCTCGCGATATTGAAATTCTAGAGCCCTATAATAATTGCTTTACGCGTTAAAATAGCTTTTCCCAGCTCGCGCGCGACTTGGAAATTGGAAGTTTCGCCGGGAATGTTCGCTCTATCTCTCTCTCTCTCTCTCTCTCTCTCTCTCTCTCTCTCTCCTGCATCGCAGCCTGCGAAATGCCAAGGCTGCGTATCGACCGGCAGCGGTGCGCTTGCAGCCGCGCGATACACACGCCCATGCTTTCTCTCGCTCGCTCGCGCGGTGGGCGAACAAAAAAAAAGGGAAGGAGAGCGCGCACGCGGAGTTTAAGAATCCATCGCACGCCCCGTCGACTAGACGCAGGATCGGGAAAATGGATGTCGAAGTTATAGCTGCCGAAGCTTGGGAGAAGAAAAAATAGAGGTTACTACGATTGACTGGAGATTTTCGATAAGCTGCGAGTCGTAGTTTACACCTACCGAATTTATGGGGTGTAGTGTGGTATTAAGGGGTTTTACGAAGATGTGAAATGTTTCATATTAGATTTGGGCTTGCGATAGTAGGATTTTATGTAGACATGGGAGTGTTTAATAGAAAATTGTACATTTCTTCAAAGTTAGTGCTATAAAAAAGCGTAAAAGTTTCTTTAATAAAATTCATATCTAGTCAGACATTCTGATATTTAAAATTCTATGAATAACTAAAAAAGAAATAAACCAAAAATATCGTATGTATTAAAAGGTAATTTAGTTTTATTTCTTTGTTCTGTACACAGAGAGAATTTTCTGATAAAAATTACAGTATAAATCATTGTAAACGTGGGATATTCTGACTTCATGAAAATAATACCCTACTGTACGGTAAAATTTACCGTGTTGAATGGTAAAATTTATAATGAATAATGTTAATTTTTACCGTTCAGTAGGGTAATTTCCCCCCTGAAGACAGAATATCCCACGTTTAAAATGATTTTCAGGGTAATTTTTATCAGAAAATTCTCTCTGTGTAGTGGTAAAAATGTTATAAAAATATATATTCCGGTGTCTTTTTGTTAGTAGGATACGTTTAAACTTAATTTTAGAAGAAACTACTTTAGTTTAATTTTACTAATAGTTCTTTATAGAATGTGCACTTTTTTCATTTAGCTTGATTATTACGTAATAGTACGATGAGTAAATATTAATAACCTTTTAAACTTCTGAATTTCGTAACAGCGTGCATCATTCAGTTTTGCCGTTAACTTGCTCAAAGAAACTTTGCCTAGTTCTCTTGTTACCTTGCGCAGTGTAAGCACGAACTAGCTGAATCTACGCTTTGTGTAAGTTTACTGTACGCTATTTCCACCAACATTAGTAAAATAACTTCATAATTCTTGCTCTGCAGATAGATTAGATGCCTCGTTAAACTTTTCAAATTTGTGTGTAAAAATATATAATTTATCTACATAGCAGAAATACCGATGAAATTGAGGTTTTGTTTTCTACAATAATCTTGAAAATTGATGCACAGAAAAATTTGACGATATGTATTTTAAAAATTACTTGTTACTGATACAGAAACTTATAATACTATTACTTTTACAAATACTTTTTTCAATATCGTAGGTACTGCTATAATTGTACATATATATATACAACTTTTTCCTGTTCAAACACTATAACGTAAACTATTAGGTAATCAGCAAATTCATCACCTACAAAAAAAGTGAGGTTAGATTTTCCTTTCTTTTTAAACAATTATCCTACACACGTCCAACAAACACAATTTCCCCTCCGTAGCTTTTACACAAAGTACAACTCAAACCGCGCGTATAAAAACAACCTCCGTCCAATTTCATAAAAAACCGCGAGCTTTAAAATCACACTCCTCGCGCACTTTGCACCCCTCGAGTAGGGGATGTCGGCGCGGCGGAGCGACTGCCCTCCCCCCTCGCTTCCGCGTAACGACTCGCGATTGTCTCGCGGCGGCGCGCGGGTTTTTCACTATGCCCGCGAGAGAGAAAATTATCGTGCCAGCGCCAGCAACAGCAGCGACGGAGCCTTTATCTTTTCTCGCCGGCCTCCCTTCCTCTTTGGTCTCCCTCCTCGCGCGAAGAGCAATCGGCGGGATGGCGCGAGCGCGCGAAGAATCGACACGGCCGATGTCTTGTCTCTTGAGTCGTGCGACTCCCCCTTGCAAGATTGTGAGGTTGGTGTTAGATGAGGTGTATTTTGTTTGGATTGCTGGTGTTTGAGGGAAGGAGATTTGTACTTGTGACCGGGATATTTGTAATGTTTTATGTTGTAGAACAAGGGTATATTTATTATTTATTTATTACAAGAAAATTGTTGTCTCACTTTTACTCTTTGATTTCTCTTCTGTAGTTTGTTTTCGTTTCTTTTTTTTAATTCTTTACTGTTTTTGTTAGCTTTATTTAAGTGTTATACTCCCGTTGTTTTTGTCCCGTATCCTAGCCCGGAAGAAATCCAACAATGAACCGGAAGTGACTTGTATAGCAAACCGGAAGTGACTTGTATAGCAAACCGGAAATAATCTGAAGCAGACCGGATTTGATTTTTTTTATTGAAGTAACGCTAGCCTTTATTGTTGAAATCGACCAACTTTACATTCTCTTTTTTTTCAACCTTCACTTTTATTATTATTTCTTATGCGTGTTTTACCATTTTACCAGAAAGTTGATGGCGACCGAATGGAATGTGACCGGAAGTAAATCGAGAGTATCCAGAAGTAAACCAGAACCTATATCTTAAATTTTAAAGACTTTTCTCGAGTTTATTTTAAATCCTAAGAATGTTACAAACAAGGATTCGCAGCTTATTAATTATTATAGTTTTAATATGGATCAGTCAATACTTATAATCATAATAGAAAATTATAATAATAATATGAATTATCAAGGAAAATATAGAATTTATTAGATACTATAGCATTTATATAGAATTTATATTTATCTTCAATAGATTCCCATCCAGCTGATTAATATCTGAACATCCGTCAATCAACGGTCTACCTCTGTCCAAACAAAATCCAATCACCCGACTAATCAATAAAACTCGCAGAAAGAGACGAATTCAAGCCCCGATTCCCGCATTTCTCTTTATATGCTCCTTTTATCCACGAAGCACACCCAATATATACACGGAATCACCCACAGCCATTCGTCGAAGTCGCGTTCGTTCGAGTCCAGGGCCTCTCTCCGGCTTTGTTGCATCAAGAAAATTGTTTTTTCCCGGCCACTCACCCCCTCTCGTTGCTTTCTTTTTTTCTCCGTCCCTTTGGGCAATTCCGAGGAAGCGACGAGAAACAGAGAGGGAGGGAGAGAGAAGCCAGACACTCGTCGAGAGAGCCAAAGCGAGGATAGAGATTCCTCGGAGCGCGAGTGTTTAATCTAATGCGATACTGCTGCTGCTGCCCACGGTTTTCTTAAGTGCGATTGACTGGGATGTTTCGAATGGGATTAAGCCTTTGAGGCGGACGGGATCTGTCTTAACAGTGCCTGGGTTTGGCTTTTGGTATTATTTTAAGGCAAGCTGTGCGGGGTTAAATCCTTCAGTTCGAGGAATATAAAAGTTGTTCCTTATATTGATAGAAAATTACGGATGTTTGAACGAAAATTCAGAATAGATAAATTTGGCTAAGGCTTTGGTAATATGTAAAAGTTTATGATGGAAACATTTTTTTTAATTTCGTAAACTTAAGGAAGCTTGTCAAAAAGAAACTTACATATATGATATTACACATAATTTGACAAGTTGTGAGCTATTCATTGTACTGCTTGAAATGAAAACAATGTTCAAAAGTTTATATAACTCAAATTTAACATGTAGCTTAACAAACTGTAGTTCTATCAAAAATATATATATTAACTAAAATGAAAGAAGAATACTAATATTTTAAATGAAAAAGTCTTTATTCCACATTATATGGGTTAAACAACCCTAACCTGTAAAAAGCTGACAAGTAACTTTCGAAAACGTTCACAATACCAGAAAAAAAAACTATAATTTCAAAAGTATAAAAACGCTGATACACTAAACCACTTTCCCGCGTACGACCTCAAAAAGCTTTCACGCGCCGTTATCCGCGTTTTCCACCAGCGTAGACGCAGAATAGAAATTCAAAACGAAAAAAAGCACTGTAACGCGTTGAAATATAAAGAGGAACTTCAACGCGCCAACGCTGATTCGCGCGAAACGTCGGGGGGCGCAAAGCTGCAGTGCGCGCGAGCGCAAGGCATTTTGAAACGGACGACATCGGTGTACGGCAGAGACGTGCGAATCGTCGACGGGGCCAATACTCGAGCTTTCGCCAACTTTGGACAGCTCGGCGATGGAAAACGTCAAATAAACGCTCGCTGCGCTTTCCGTCTTCGTGTCGCTTGCTTCCTAGCACGTTTGTCTGAGTGTCGCTCTCTGTCTCTCTCTTTACACTGGGAAAACAATATCGTAAAATATTACGATATTGATATCGTAAAAAATTGCTAATTATTTTTTTTTTGGAAAATGATCTGTTTTGCATAAAAGGTCTAAATGCATATTTATGATTTTACAATATTCAATATCGTATATTTTACGATATTGATATGTTTATGCAAAAATACATCATTTTCAAAAAATATTTTATTAGAAAATTTTTACGATATCAATATTGTAATATTTTGCGATATGGGTTTTTTCTTAGTATACGATTTGAAATATGCAAAAGTTATCGTTGAACTAAAGTGTTTTTTGATTTTTTACTATGGAAATGCAGTAATTTTCATGCCATATTTATATTTCCATATTTTTACAAAATTTTTAGAACTAAAATGTCTTATTGAATCAAAATTTGACAGATTTTGCCAGAATCAGCCAGAATTTATAATATAATTTGTCATTATTTTCACCCAGGAACCATACAATACGTTGTTTACAATTGCAACCAAAAATTCTCCCAAACACAAGTCACTCCATTCCAAACACTCCCAACAACATTTTCGTGTACGCGCTGCTCCTTCCGCAGCCCCAGAATCAACTCTCCTTGCTCGCCCCCTTTGATTTGCCTAGACGCGCGTGTCCTGCCCTCCCCACCGGCTTTCTCCTGCAGCATCAACCTCTCACTCCTCGTCCTCTCGACTTAATCGAGGCGCGAAACTCGAGCCCGCGCGCGCCCGCTTCTCCAGACGCTGCAGCGCAGCGCATACGTGGCTAAGTGGAAAGTTCGAGTGAGCTAATTATTTGCGAAATGAGGGGGGCGGTAGATCGGCGAGTTTGCTGAATATCGTCTTTGAGCGAGCTGGGGGAGCGTCTAGTTTGACTTTGTAGCTGCATGCAGTGTGAGAGTAAGAGGTAGTTTTATTTGGGTGTGTGGTTTGCCTTGCTGTGAGTTGGGTGCGATTGTTCTTGTGTCTGGTTGAAAGAGATATGTAATTTTGATCGAGGTAAGTGTGGTGTGAAAGAAAGTGGCTGGTAGTGTAATTTAGTTGATTGGTGATTAAAATGTACTTGGTCACGGAGTCACTGCAGGAATACTTGCGAATTGTGACATATCACGGTTTATTAATGAATACACGGAGAGAAAAATATTGCAATTGCTACTAAATGAGGTTAGGACTGAGTACAGTGCAAGATGGGTAAATCGGAACCGATAAAACCTATTTGAACAGATTCCTAATATAGTATAGTAATAATTATTATTCAATATTTGGCTTATTTGGTATGTTATACGTGTATTATTGAAGTAAAATGTTTTAGTATTTAAATAGTTATCATGAAGTCTATGTGATATGTATTTTGTTAATATAAAAGCATGAGGATCGGAAAGATTGCGAAGAAACCTGCGTAATACTGTCAACCCATTTTACTCTTCGTCTCCGAATTCCTACCCTAGTATAATAATCATTACTAACTTTCTCACTCCGTGTAAGCATACAAATTAGTCAACGGTAGATATTTTAATATTATTAGATTATTTAAAAAAATTTAGTTTTCATACATTATTATAAAAAAGATATTTATGCAAATATTGTTTATGAAAATTATTCTAGTGTCTTAAAAAGGATCATGGGCATGAACAAAAGTTAAATGACTTAAATGTTAATTAGACAAATTTGGTTTACGATTATATTGCAATAGTCGTGGCAATAATTTTAGTTAGTTATATTATATAAGAGATTTTTATGAGATTCTAATTTAGTACATTTTTGAAACCAACGATGTTTTAATAAGAATGTTTGAAAGCATCTATGAGATTCTGATTTAGGGTAAAATATTTCAATGTACATTCTAATTACAGGTGTAGACACGAGCGAACGGTAAAGCTGATAAATAATAAGCTCGTGAAATCATGTGTTGACGTTATTAATTGGATGGCATATACATTAAGCATGTTTGCTAATTGAGGCTAATTTGAACAGCGGTAATGCTTGCATTGTACGTTCGAGCTTGAATCTACAAACCTTCATTGCACAAGCACGTAAACTATATATAATAGTAACCTGATTCTTCCGAATATTGCTGAACGAATCACTAAACCTAATCATATATGTATATCCTAATTACATTATTTATTGAAAAGCTCCTAATAAACAAGCTCTTGGTAAGGTATCTAAATTTACATTAAACCTCATTTAGCCAGATACAAAACATCTCAAAAACAAAACTGAAAACCCAAAGAAAATCAAATACAAAGATACCACAGGTACAGCAGCGACTTTAAAAAACAGAAGCAACTCTTCGCGATAAAAAGAAACGTTCGCGACAGCTCGCGCTTCGCTCATCAATCAAAGCCTTCAATACCGGCTACAAACCCCAAAGCCAACGGCTCGATTAATTTACGATAGACAGACGCCCCGCGCGGAGACGAGGCGAGTCCTAAGCGGTTCTTCCGCAAAATTAATCATCGCTCGTCGTCCCGTCGGCAAAGTTTTGCCCCGCGCGCGCGCACCCAATGTAGGCAATTCACTTTAATCCGCCGATAATCTCAATGACTTTCTCCAGTCGATATCAGAGCTGCAGTACCATGCCGAGATAACGAGAGAGAGAGAGGGAGTGCAAAAGCACGAAGGAGGCGTTCAACAGTTTTGGCGTAGAGCCAGGGACTCCCCCCTTTTTCCTTCGAGTCTGATTAGTTTGTAATTGCGTATTGTTCCCCTAGCCAGTCGTGGAGAGGAGAGGAGAGAATGGGTATAAGGAGTTTTGAAGAAGCGCCGCGACGCGACGCAACGGCGTACAAGAGGGCGCGGAGAGAGACGCGCAAAAGGAAGAGGACTCTCGCAGGCTTCGGAGCCTTCAATTAAGCCATTCTTGCTGGGAGTCTTGCTTTTTTTCTTCTTTTTTGTTTTTTTCATTTTGCGTGGGTATCGTGTCGTGTCTTTCTTGAGCATCGTTAAATAAATACGGAACGTTCTGAAGAATTTACGAGATTTCAGGGTTTTGTGGGAATTTTTAAGGGATTGTTGTGTAAAAAATTTATCAACCAGAGAAATGAGCCTTGGAAATTGTACGTTGGTACAGCGGTTGTACCAGGATTATTCTTGAAATGAAAGAATTTATTTAGTATATTGAGGAAACTGTTTCGACGTAAAAACCAAGTAGAAAAATAAGTTACTTTATCAAGATTATGAAAGTTTGAATGAGAAAAATATTATTTAATTTCGTAATTGTACTGCAAATTCTACATATTGCCAATTTGACACTCTTGCACGTGTATGATTTATAGTTCAAATATTGTAAATATACGTCTTATTACGTGTAAGGTTATTAGCAACAAATTTACACGTTTAGCGTATAATTTTAAATACTTAAATTTCAAGTCTTTCAACGATCTTCACATAAAAGCTAACGCTCCTTAAAAAATATCATTCACTCTATTAATCCTAAATCAGTCTAAACCCCACACAACCAACAATCCACCAATCCAACAACATTAATCGTCGCGTCGCAACAAGCACACCGCCGCCGCCACAATGTAAATTAACGAGGCACGACAATCGCAGGAGTATATAGACGCGCGTGGAATATCGCCTCCGTCTGGCTGCATCGGCAATCTCGGCTTACCGGAAAATGTACTACACAAGAGAGTAAGAGAGAGAGAGAGAGAGAGAGTGCGAGCTCTTCTCGGGCCCCTGGCAAACAACGTCGCGGGATAACAGGGATGGTGTATACGCGCTCTCTGGAAACCAGATATTCTAGCCTGCGGAGACGAGTCCTCTCTCTCCTTCCACCTTTCTGTACCTATACCGCTGTCGGGGAGAACTTGAAGTAAATCCGAATCGACGTCGTCACGTTCCGCTGCTCGGCAAAGTTATCGCGCGGGATGGTGCGTGCGTAGTTATGTGTTTATATCTCTTTATGGTGGTGGTGCAAAGGGGGTTCGTGCTTCTTTTGTGGTGTTGGTGGTTTGCTGGGTGTTGAGATGTAGTTGTATTGAATTTAGTAAATTTGTGAAATTGTAATAATTGATTTAAGGTTATATAAATGTACCGTTAATTTTTCATGATATTTTAGAAATCTATAAGTTGCATTAATTAGTTCATCTTTTTAAAATGTATTGAAAGTGTAATAGAATACAAGTTTCCACTAAACAAGAAAGTTACAATTTATTTTGTGTATACCTTTATTTTGAATTTGTTTTAAATTTATAAAATAATAATTTTTACTAAACGTTAAATTTAGTTATGAAGAATTTATATGTCTAAAAAATTTTAACTTTTATTTTATATATTAAAATTAATTTTTCAGCACAAGATTGATCACGTAGATGTTCAAATCACCTGTTAAAGAGTTAATTTTATACACGATAACTAATTCAATTACAATTTTTAAATTTAACTCTGAACTATACAAAGTCAATGTTCAAAAATCAGTGTAGCTTTATTACCTTACTTGAACAGTAAAGAACCTTCAAAGAGCAAACAAAAATAATTTTCAATATCTCAGAAATTACATAAAATTATACAAAAATTACACACACTGTTCCAAAAGAAACCCAACAAACATCACAATAGAATTACAGCACGCCTCTATCTAGTCCATCCATGCAAATCCACCCCCATCCCCCCAAAAAAAGACAACCACTCCAAACACCTACATTTCCCACTAAACCTTATTCATATCAATTTCCCCACTCAAACGAACTTCAAAACCCCCACACCTGCATTGTTCCCCGTCACAACCCGTCATCCCACGTCCAACCCATCTCTCTATCTCTCAGACATGTATATAAGCCCCAGCCGGCACAGTGTCTCGAAATGAAGTCTTAACGTGTCATCAGCAGCAGCCGCGCGCGCGGCAGCGGGTAAAACAGTGCACGTAAATACGTCGCGACCGGGAGGGGGCCGTGACCGTGACGCCGGCGCGGCGCGTCGCGCCACACCTGAGCCCCCTCCGCGTCCGTCCATCCGTCCGTCTGTCGCGTCGTCGCACAGTCACTCTGACCCCTCGCCCCCTCCCCCCTCCCCATCGTGACCCCGAGCTGTGAGTCATCGAACCGGCGGCGGCGGACGCGGACACGCGAGAGCGTAGGTGTGCGGGCTATAGATGTCAGGTTCAATGGAACTTTCTTTCTTTAGCGAGTGTGAGGAGAGCGGGAGGGGGGTGGAGGGGGGAGTTGGTTGAATGGAAGAGGGAAAAGGTTAATTGAGACGTTTTTGAGAGATAAGGTGGGTGATTGGGGGTTGGGAGTTCAGGAGTGTGGGAGGTTGGGTTTTTTAGACTGGAGATCGTAATTGAGAGGTTAGGTGTATAGTATCGGATTGAAATATAGATATTGAAGTAAATGTTCATTGTGTCTTCGTGTGGTTTATTCTAGGGATTGAGAAAATTTATCACGCACAGAGAAATTGTTTGGAGTATTGTATAAGATAAAATATACATACTGATAAACAATATACTTTGTACATCATTATTCTTTAGAAAAGACTGAAGTGAAGAAGGAAGATGTAGGATTTTAATAATGTACTGTAATTTAATTATCTGCAAATCAAATGTATACCTACATAAATACATACATACTTGCCTTTTATAAAATTACTATATATTTTGTTATAGAATAAGAGTTGTCACGTTTATAGCAAAATTTAATAATTATTCTTTTATTGTTCCGGTATGGTAATGGCACTTTTACTATAAACGTATATATAACGTTGTCATTTTTATAGAAAATCGGCAAGAATGAATGTTTTTAATGTACAATGTCGATTTTGCTATAAGATTTCTGTCTAAAATATAAAAATTTGAAATTTCTTGAAATTTAACTTTTGCGTCAATTAAGAATTTCTTTATAGTTGGCTTAATTATCATTGTTAACTACAAAATACCATTCAATATAACGTTATTCTCTTACGCCCATATTCCCATCCAAAGAACGAACAGAAACCAAAAAACCCACAACCACTAAAAAAACTGTAACAAAGCCACTCTCCACTCTAACTTTTGACGCAGAACGCGAAATCGTCATAAGCCTATTATTATTCATCCGCGACTCTCCGCAAAGAGCTACGTTACTCTGCAAATGCAAGCGCGCACGCATCGGCCCGCTGCCTTTTTTGCAACCGAGCGAGTACGAAACTCTTCAGCGCAACGCGATTCCAAAAGAGGCCACATAGAGAGGAAAGGCGCAAGACGCGCGCGCTCGAGCTTGCGGGGGAGCTTTTTATACGCGCGCACACTCGCGTAATATATTTCGTTGCGTCTACTTCGGCAACACCTGCTGCCGGCAGCAGCCGTCGAGTTTTTTGCGAGCGTGCCGAGAGGAAGAAAAAAAAAGAGGCTAAAGCGCTTGATTTTTTATTTACCTCGTGCCTGCCTTTGCTGTACTGGCTGTATATGGAAAAAAAAGAAGAAGAGAAACAAAGAGGGTCGGGAGTAAATCGCTCGGGTTTTTTACCAAAGGGAGAAAACGCACTGTGGTTGATGCCAAGGTACACCGAGTATTAAGGTTTTTTTCTTTCTGGTTTTATTTTCCAGAAGTTTTAATGACGTAAGTTATTCGAATGCAAAATGAAAGGTTCAAGTTATATTGCACATTCAGATTTATTCAAGATATCTGTATAGATATTTTCTATTGAATAAGCACTTGAATACCTCGTTAAGTAAGTTTTTCAAGATAAAAAAATTTATTTGGAATGAATAACAGAAAAATCCACGTACTGAAATGAAAGCGTGTTAAGATGGCTTGTTGAGCCTATTACAGTGCAGTCGTGACGTGCGAATTTCAAACGGCTATTATCAACGTAATCGATTATTCAATTTGGCAGCGTCACCGCCGTCTCCATTGAATAATCGCATTACAAATTATTGACCTATTAGGGCTTGATAATTTTGTTACAGGCAACCGCTCCGTACAGCGAGCACTCGAACGAGCTTTTTGACCTATAAATTCGCGAACAAATCAATCTCGACGGTGTTCGATTTTATGCCTGCTATTCTATCAAACATCTCGGTGCCTATTTTTAAAGGAACATTCATATATTCGAGTAATCGATTCCAAGAGATTTAAATAAGTTATCAGAATACTTAATTTGTTTAATTTTAAATTTTAAATAAGAATAAAGAAGACAATTTGTCCTCGTATGCAATTTCTACATTTCAATTTTAGTAAGAGTCATTCTTTAACTTCTCTTATTAAATAATATGGATCCTACTTACGTAAGTAAATATTATTCAATAAATAAAAATAGATAAATTATTCTCTATCTATTAGACTTTTAAAAATTTATTTGGCTCTGATTCTATTCGGTACTACATCGTATTTAGGTACTAATTTAAGTACAATATATTATTGTTTATTTATAAGTTTTACTATCTGTGATAACAGTGATATAATTTGTAAGAATGACTTGTGATAATATTTTGTATTCAAAAAACTGCACGAAAAGCGTTTTATAAGACTTCACCGATTTATTATGAAAGACTGTACCTTGTATGTATACAAATATTTATATATGCTTACTATGCGAGAGTGTATTTGATATTCTTCGAGTGTACCTGATATTCTTCGAGCAATCAAATAAAGTATATATTCTATTCTATTAATTTTATTCCATTTAAAGTTAACGCAAGACTCTATCGAAGTCTAGGTGTATGGAATTGTTTAATTTTAATATCCGAGCCATCTTTAAGGGGTTGAATTTGTCGTTATTTTTGCAAAATATCAGTTTTAATTTAGTCTATTTATTTTTATTTATTTGTTGTACACAGATTGAACCCTTTTTGACAAACAATCTTATAAAACTATTTATAAGCATCATTGAAAATAAGCAAACTAAAACATCTCTCATTAGTCACTTAATTACTCACAAACCAAGAATTCCAACACCACTCCACTACCAAATAAAAACAACCTTCCAATCTAAAAAAAGAAGCAAAAAAACATCAACGCAACACCTAATAATAACTCAATCGAACCATATCGAGCATCCAGATCTAATCGCGCCTGCTAAATACAAACTACACCACGCGCACGCACGACATTATAGGAAGCAGCCAAGTAAGGCAGAGAGAGAGAGAGAGAGAGAGAGCGCGAGAAGAACGCGTGCACGCGTGCAGTCTGCAGTGCGTCGACCCACGCTCGCCGGCCGGCTCGAGGCAATCCGGGCGCTCAATCACGCGTGTATAATAGCGCGCAGAACCGCGATCTCGCGCCTACGCGGGGTATCGACTCGCTTTTCGCGGAATGCTCGCGCTCGGCTCGACTTGGCTTGGCTTGGCTTTTTCACGGCAGTTTATTTCTGAGTTTTGAGAGTGAGTGGATGCGTGTTTGCAGTGGAAATAGCTTGGGGATTTCTTTGAGATTTTAAATAGTTTGAATTTTTATAGGGCGGGGAATTTGCTAGTTTAGACATTTTGGTATGTTTCTTTTACGGAAATTAAACATATTATATTGTTTTCATGTGACATTTTGTGAAATATGTCTCAGAGATACGTATGTAAATAAATTTTAAAAAAGTTTTAAAACTAGATTAGGCTACTTTTTATTAGAAATATAAATAATTCTTTAAAATCTATTTTCATGTTCAGATTTCAATAATTAATGTTGAAAATGTACTTTTACTTGTCTTTGAGACGATGCTAAAATACATATAGTATAGATTAAGCATGTCAAAAGACAAACATTGAAAATGGCTAAAATATAAATTTTTACGTGTGTCTCACCTCAAAATTTAGATATTACATATTATTTTAGTTTAGATAAAAAACACACTCTACGCATTGGAAGTGTGGTGGAATTTTGTAATACTATTAGAAAGATCAAACCTTGATTTTGAGAAACTCAAAGCATTCACTCTCTTTTACTGCACATCCAGAGCTGATCTCAACTTACCTGTAAAAAGAAGAAATTAAAATTGATTAATATATCGTACAAACAAAAATAAAATATTTTAAATAAATTTCATAAATACGATCACAAGAATTTAACATCTAAAACTTTCGATATCCCAAATACTCCCAGAATTCGCCGTCAACCTCATAAATATTCCATCAACGATCGATTCATCACACCGAAATTTCCACTTTCCAAACACGATTCCAGCGTAGCCCTCCCTCATTTCCTGTTCCCAGTAAAAAATACCCTATAAATCAAGCCTCGCGACATCCTCCACGTCGACAACAAACAATATATCCAAGTGGACCTTCCCATTCCCCCTTCGAAAAATGCCAAAACTGCGCAGCGCCCAAAAGAATAAGTATAAAAAGCAAAGGAGTATATAAGAAGCCAGCAGCGTGTGGCTCTATAATCCAACATTTTCCCATGTCCGTCAAGCCCCGTGGTCCTTCGATTCCCTAAATTTATGCGCGCGCCGGCAATGCAAATCTCGCTTTCGAGGCTCTCAGGTCGATTCCGCGAAGCAGTCGCCCAGAGAAAAAAAAGCTGCTTAAACTATGTGTGCGTCGCCTTGGGCTAGACTGTGAAGGACGCTTTGCATGACAATTGCGGCTCGCTAGGTGCACACTCTTCGTGCGCGTAATTAACGCGGAGCTGCTCATGCGTGGTTCAAAATTTCGCGGGATGCAGAGGCCTTTGAGAGGAATTGGATGTGTAAGGGAAAACAATTTAAAATGCTTTGTGATGCTGCTGGAGGAATGTTGAATGTTCTTATTTTTTCCAGTTACGTTGCAATTTTTTCATCTCATATGTCGAACTACAGTGTCTTTCTGCGATATTGGTAATTTGATTTACAAAGTAGTTTTTACCATGAAAACCATTTCAAAAGTTAAATTACGTTTTTTATAACTTAATATCTTACTCTATAAAAAAGAGAGCTAACTTTAATAATATTATTAGTAATAAATTATCCTTAAAAATCCAACAAAATAACGTGTGTACTGCGTATTTAGGATATAATTTAAATTTTGAGCCGTTTAAAAGAAAATGCATTTAGAAATTCATATACCTTAAGGACGTATAATATATAACACAAACTCGTATCAAATTATGGTATAACAGTTTGCGTTTACAATGGTAATTCTGAAATTTAATGTTGATCAATCTTGGCCTTAAGTACCTACTTGCATAATTAAATTAATAAAATTCATTTGCGAAAGACTTTTTAAAGCTAATGAAAGTCTCACATGCTATTCAATTTTAATTTTCATCTCCTTAATTCTGTTATTCATTACGAAATTCCTCATAAACATAAATTAAACGAATCAGCGTGACTCTCCTTTATCCCCCAAACAAACAAAAATTCATCAACACCTCCGACATTCCTTCAAATTCCATCCACCAAAACCCTCACGCTCGTCACCTCAAAAAAAAGTAATACCTACACTATACACTCGCGACGCGCGCTAAAAGCCGTCACGTACTCGCGCCTCACCTCCGCAACAAGAAGCCTTCCCTTGCTCCGCATGCACGTCGCTCCCGTCGTCGTTACACAATATCCCAGTTGCGGCAGCCTCCGTCTCCGCGTAATCTCCCGGAGCGCGTGCGCGCACCGCTGAAAATTGCTTTGACACCTTAGCCGTCGCAGCAGCGCCAGGGAAATCGAGTTACCGTGTAGAGAGAGAGTAGAGACGCGCGCGAGGAGGCTTAATAACCGCGCGCGGGAAAATGTGTTTTCCGCGGCAAATGCGTGCTTCTTTTTCCTTTTTCTCTGTAGGGACAGAAGGTAGGGGTTTCTTCGTTGTGGGAGAGGACAGAGTGACACTGGGGGAAATTGGTGTCTCGAGAGGTTGGATGGAATGGAGGGAGTGGTGGATGCGGTGCAGTGGCGAAGGAGTAAACGATTTGCTCGTTAATTTGATTTTTCACTTGGATGAAGCTTCTGCGATAAAAGTAATTATGTTTGCTTGAAATGTTTCGATGTAGTATGTTTGTTGAATTTTTAGATAAGCCGCGGGAACAAAAGTGTGAAATGTTCATGAAACGCCACTGACTTTGGTCAGTTACTCAATAAGAGAAGCAAAGTTTATACCCTAAGATGCGAACAATAACAATTTCTAAGATTTTTTTCTCGAGAACTGTCACAGCATTGAAATAATTTAAATTCAATATATAGATAGAATTATGTAAAGCTAAGACACAATTGTCTTTCTTTGTTTTATTTACGTACATAATGATACACTATTATACAAAATTTTAGGAAAATATATCAACGCTTCTACAAATGTAATTCAATTCAAATCTTCAGATTAGACAGTCGAGACCTGATCGAATGTCACTTATTGAAATATTAAATTTAAACGTTGTATAACGCTAGATTAATACACAAGAATGAATAATGATGTTCTAATCTTGCATAACTCACAATCAGTCTATATATTTAGTTACAATCAATTATTTACTGTCTAGTCAACAAGTTTCGAGGCGGAAAATTTGAATTTTAAATTAATTTAAATCGTAATTTTCTTCACTCTGTTCAATCGATAAAGTGAATTTATAACAAAAACATTTGTGTTATCACACCGTTACATAAATCAAAACCATTTAACTTTAATCCGCCCGCTAAAAGCCGGAAAAATTAATTTAAAACGAAATCAATCACTCGACGCCCGGCGCTCGCCACTTTGCATGCGCACGCATGCGATCCTCCAATTACATTCCACAGCTGTTGCTGCTGCTGCCTACTCACTCGCGCAACACAGAAACTCCACGCAACCGCAAGAAGCTCGCAAAAGAAACACACGAAATGCCACGTGCGCGCGCGCGCATTTACACAAAACACCCGCGAACAAAAAGCAAAGAACGCACTCGCGCGGGTGCGAATTTCGTCTAACAAGCGCGCGCGCGACTACTGAAGACTAATTAAATACGTGTGCACGCGGGAGGGTCTACTCTGCACCGGCCTTTTATCCTAAGCCGCGAGTGCCGTGTGTGTACGGTGCTGTATAGTACTCCAGACGCGCCGCGTTTACGGCGCGCGTCCACAAAGCGCGAGAAGCTTAAAAGCGACTTCCGCGCTTTTGTTTTCGTCCGTGGCGCCGCTTGGCGCCGGGGAATAAGACAGTTTCGCGTGGATTTCAGGAAGTAATGCGCGACTTACGCGTGACAAAATTAAAGGATTAGGCTTTTGTGATTTATTGCTATCCGTGAGTTGCGAATTTTTTAATCGCGATGACATATCGGATGCTATGTACACTTGCAAAGAATTGAATAATAAAAAATGCCTTGTAGTGTTGAGCAAATTTTGCCTGGATTTTGAAACGGTCAATAAGTACAAAAGACTTTTTTTAGATTATTATTATTCAATGAATAAAATGATTATTAATTTAATGATTATAAGTTATTAACCAATTTCCAATCGAAGCTTCTTCTATAGTGAATTGCAAGAATACATTTATTGGCGTACAATTATGTATCACACATAGAAGTTAGGCACTTACCGTTTAAAATCGTGGGTAATATATGATTATAATGTTGAGCATTCAGTATTAGTAAGATCTTACTAGATATTAGGAGTTTAAATATATATAGAGTTTAAATATATATAGAGTTATCAATATATATAGGTATGGTATCCCGTATTAAATTGACAAACACGGCGGGTAGGAATATACATTTTCACCAGCGCCACCACTCCCGCGGTGATACTTTTCTTTGCCAATAAAGCAAACCTTTGTTCCATCATATTGTTGCGTGCCCACTATTATGCACACCTACAAATTTTAATAATGCACGCTGCCCACAAAATGACAAACCTCAAAAGTGACTTTAATTCAGAGACTCGTAATTTTAATTTTCGCCGCTAAATTACGAAAAAATAAAACTTACCCTGCGTGTATACGCGCGCACGGGCGCGTGAAGCGTTTTTAATGCGGCTCTCTTTTTACGCGGAGCATTAAACATGTCCGTGTTTTATTAAAGAGGAGAGAGAGAGCGAGTCTCGAGGCTTTTCTGCGCGCATCCGTCTGCAGATAACGAGTGAGTGGCCGACTCGCGCGCGCGCGCTCCTCGCCTCGTTGCGCGCATTTTACTCGGCGTTTAAACGCGCGGTCCCTTTACAACTGATATTAAATCGTAGCGAGCGTAAATTTCAGAAGCCGAAGAAGGCCGGGGAAAGAAGTTGGCTTTACTGCGAGGCGCCGGCGATTTATGGGCGAAATGCTTTTTCTGCGAATGCGCGCAAGCGCGGGCACGTGCGACGGACTGCGGTTTGTACACGTGAAGTAAACTTTGTTTTTAATGAAGCCGAGATGAATGATAAGCTTGTTTGAGTGTCCACGGGTTGTATAATGTTGTTTGTTTGTTTATTTATATGATGTACGTGAAGTTTGGATTGAATTATCCGACTCCATCTCTTGTAACTTCATTGAGAAATGTACAAAGGATATAAACCAGCTGTTATTGTGGCAGATCCTTCTTATTAGATTATTAAATCATAAGTATAAAACTTTTTTTGAAAATAGAATACGTTTAAACCTTCAAATTAATGAAATCGACTTTTTTAATGTGACACAGTATTTGTCAAATATGTTCATAAAGTACTCAAGAAATATCGAAGATGTAAAAATCTAAAATAAAATAGCTGCACGTTTTCTACTACAGGAAAACTAATCGGTTACTAAACTAGGTCTAGATTGCATTGAATTAATAGTGTAATATTTTTATTTATTTTTATCTTTAATCACAGCCATCCAAAGTGAGCGAAGGAAATTGTAAGCCTGATTGTATTACTATATAAGAAAAAATACGAAAATAATATACCTATATCAATCTACATAGCATTCGGAGCATTAAGTCGATGATAATTGCATGTACTTTCCAAACATCAAGTGAATTAATTCCTATTGGTACACAACCAACCTCAAAACACAACGAAACCCCTTACAGTACCTCGTAAATCACACAACGGCTCGCAATAACCAACCCCCCGCCCCATAAAATCCACACCTTTTTTCAAAAAGCCCCTCACAACCCTAACTCCATCCACTGCACCCAAAAACCACGCAATTGCTTTCCCTCCTCCCTAAGCAATATCCTTGCCCCCTCGCATTGTCCTCACACCACCACCACCACCGCCGCATCTCCAAACTTCCAGAGGCATTCAAAGCCAGACGCGCCGCGCGGAAGAAGCCCAACAGCCGCTGCCTACCGCGAGATCTTATCGATTAGTCGCGACCGCCTCCCCCCTGAGCGTCTTGCGCGCGACTTCGTGCTTCGCGTTAGTTTCGAGGAGATTACCGGCGAATCGCCGCCTGGAGCTCGAGTGGGCGGACGAGGGGATATCTCGGGCATCGAGAATTCGGAAACGGGGTGATAAGGAAGTTGGGAGTTGGAGTTGGAGTCGCGAGGCGCTTTGTGGGCCATCGAGATTAGGACGAAGGGGGAGGGGTGAAGTTTGCAGAGTATAGTTTTTTGGGGATTCAATCGGGGATTGGGGATTGGGTGACGGGGTGGATGGGGTTTTTTTTTGAGGAGGGGAAAGTTTTTGGGAGAGTTGGGTGAATTGGTTTTGAGAGAGAATGTTGCATTGTTGTATTGTGAATATTGTATTAGTATATTTTGCGAAGGAATCAAAGCAAATGGAGATTAGGTATGTATTTTAGTTTATGTTTATTGACCTCATAAGAATTAGAAAAAGATTGATATTATATGACGATTTACTTAACATTGCACATCATTTAGTAGTGCAAATTAAACTTCTGACTGAAGTCAATTATTTAAATAAAAGAAAACGAATTGTAATTAAATATTTCTTATACTATTATCCGACATTAGCTTAAGTGCATCCATTACTGCTGATGCACTTGTTACTGCGGATTTTCACTAAAGTGATAAAATATGATGAGTCTATATTAAAAAATGCATAAGAAAGAATTTATTTTCATTCCTATACCTATATTTATTCAAGAAAATCGTTATACTCTTAGATACTACCATTTTAATAATTTATGTTATGTTGATTTCATTTTTATTACGTTTGATCTAATGAGACTGTCGAAGAAATAATTATCAATATTCATCCTCTTGTGACATTATTTTTATAACGGACATATAAATAATTCCAATTTCTTAAATATTTATGATGTCAATAAACATTGAGTAAATAAAGCATCAATCTTTCAGTTGTTTTGATTTCTTTTTAACCGACCTATAAAATTTATTTATGTAAGAACTCTTTAAACAAGAAATGTTTTACATCAAATTGCTTATTTAACTATATATTCACACATGGAAATACAAATAACGTTTATATTGCAAGAAATTAGACACTAAATTTCCAAGTACATTACATAAATAAATTTTAACGCAATCTTGTTAACTTTATCAACCCAACATAAACGCTCAACGATTCCACTTTTGCCACGAAATTGCCAAAGCACTGTCCTCTTAAACACTCTCAACCATAAACTCAACTACACATTTATATTCATAACCGACGAAACTACCCTCCCCCAAAAAAAATATCCCCGTGAATCACAATCATCACACCACTACAAATCCAAAACTCTACGACCGACGCCGACACGTCACCCAAAGCAAGACTCTCCGACTCGCAAAGTGCCGGAATAATATAATATCTCTCTCTCTCTCTTTCTCCACGCGCGATTTTTAAGCCCCGCGCACACGCAGAGGTTTCGCCTCCAACCTCGTCGTTACGCCCAAACTTATTTACGATCTCGTAAAAGAAGCCGCGCCGACGACAATGTCGACGGGGGACGGGGTGGAGCTGGAGCTCCGCAGACACACGATGCGAAGACGAGAGAGGGAGGGATGATAGGGCACGATTGGGCAGATTTATGTGGCGCTCGAATTATATATGCGCGCGAGCGGTTAATAAATTAGGCGCGTTTATGCGTGGCCGGGCACGGACGTCGAGGTGTATATTGGAGGGCGAGTGCGTGTTATCGTGGATATTTTAGGAGTGGAGGGCGGGGAGGAAGAGGGTGAAAGTAGATCATTAGGGTGATTGTGAGTGAGGACTCTGGCTTAGTGGATAATGAAGCGGTTGTGTTGTATATGTGAAATTTGGAGTGTTTTATGCGAATGGTATGTCTTGAGGACAGTGACCGATTAGAAATAGATGAAACTTGTTAATTTAAAAATTATATTTTTTAATTATTTTATGTAATGTGCGTATAAACAGCCTAATTAACCTGTTTCTATTATAGAAAACAGTTTAAACAAGGAAAGATAGTGTGAAAATGTACTCAGAATAAAGTTCTTAATGAATTGGTCTGAATTTTGTACAGTAGTAAATACCGAATACGAATAGAAAAGCAGCTAAGAAGGACTTTTTAATAGAAGCGACCAGAAATAAATTATAACAGTTTATTAATACAATATTTTCTTTCAACCACTATTACTGTGTAAAAATAATAATAAATAATGCGTTTTCATAGTGATTAACACAATTTCTTATCACTTTCACAATAAATTAGCATTCAAGTAATTTTTAAATATATTCCATGATGTTTTTATTATGATTCGAATAAAAACTGATCGCCTGCACAAACATAATTTTCTTATACATACAAGTATATACAATGTATCAAGCCAGGTGTTATAATATAATCACGAGTAACACATAGCACACTACTTCCACAAGACCATTTCTCTCCTAATTAATCTCTTTCATACTACCAAAAAATAACTCACGAAAAAAAAACCCTCCCCACCTACAAACACCCACACAACCGAACCAGGCGTGACACTCTCACACAAGCCCGGAAACGAATTCTAGACTCCACCGTCACACACGCGCCAAAAGCTCGCGCCCGTGAAAAGCCGATAATTACGCGCGATAAGTGCGCGATCGCATACACTGCGCATTCGAAGTTCGCGCGCGCGAAAATTTAGCGGAGCGTCGGCGGCGACCGTATCCGGGAAGTTTGGGCCGTTGAACCGTGCAAATAAAGGCAACAATGGCGCGGCAAACGTTACAGAGACAGAGGGACACGAGAGTTCGCGTTTCGCCGGCGACTCGATCGCATAGGCGATTTCGCGTATAACACATGCACGGTTGAACTTGACTTCCTCTGAGGTTCGGTTTGTTTGGCTGCTCGATTTACCCGTGGATGTGCAGGTTGTAAACGCGCGACGTCAGTCCGCGGCGCGGAGCGTTTAATTTGCTCGATTGGTCTTATTGTGCTTTCGCTTTCTGAACGAGCGTTTAATTATTTGGGTTTTTGTGTGTTTGTGTGTAGGCGGTGAATCGAAGTGGTTCGTCATAGTTTACTGCAGATAGGTAGGGAGTATTTTTAGAGACGTAATTGACAGAAAAGGTGAATTTGAAAAGCTGAATATTTTTATACATATTTGAATAAAATTTAAATAAATTATATTTGGATCGATTACGAATTGTAATAGCTCTATTATTGCTTTTATTTCTAAAAATATGATCATTATCTTTATACTTTGACCGCAAAATTAAATTTTAAGTAAGAACCTAAATATGTATTGACCTTTCAAAATATTTTTAAATATTTCTTTTAAATATATTTAATAGTTACTTTTATACAAAACAAACAAATAATTAATATTAAACTATAAAAGGAAATATAAATGCATTAATCTAACAATGGCATATCCTGTAATTTTATATACTCATTACAGAATCTACCCGTACCACCCGTTTTTCCAATGTGTTTGATAAATTACCCGCAAAACCATCCATTACAGACCAACCACCCACAAGACAAAAAATCCTCCTCAGTCTAAAAAAAATCATACTTCGTCATCAGAGAGCCTGAAAAACGAGGCACTGAATAAGTAAATCGAGCGAGCAAGACCAACTCACGTACATATCTCAAACCCAAACCTAAAAGTGCCCAGCGTACGCCAGAACGATGACGCGAGAGTCGCATAATTCAGCTCCGTCGCCCGGGCACTCCCTTACACCTCCTCGTCTCTCCGCAGTAGACAAAAAGACACGCACGCGCACGCAAATCCCGAGGAGGAGCGGGGAAGAAAGAAAAAAAAAGGAAGAGGCGCAGGACGCGAGCGGCGCCTAAGGGGAATTTCCAATTAGCGCGGCGGCCGGACCGCACGGCGCACCACCGCAGGAATTAGCGCCGAGAAGGTGCGCGCGCGCGACATTCCCTCGAACGGGACCGAGAGCAATTTCGACTATACCGTCTGGGAGGAGAGGAGACTTACGTGCTTACGTGCTTACTCGAGTGTTCGGGCCTTTGTATTTGGAATGGTGCTTTCTTTTTGTTCTGGGTAGGGTTGTAGGGAGAGCAATTGTTGTTTATTGGCTTGGGTTGATGAATGTTGAAATACTTTGTTAGTGAGAAAAAAGTATTTGGGATAGTGAATTTTTTTCATTTTTTGACATTTTGTTAGTTTTATAGTTTTTTTTTATTGCATTTTGAGATGTTTATAGAGAAATGTTGAAGCTGTGTATGGACGAGAAATTAAGTTGCTACATATTTATGGTGCATTTATTAAGATTTTAAAGGAAATCTTTTAAACACATTCCATCTGTTCTTTAATGTTGCTATCGTATAGTTTCATGGAATATCATGACGTAGCGAGCATATTACTAAGTTATTGTAGATAGTGTGAATGTTTCTTTGAATTTACTATCACTGCACACAGTAAATAATAATGAATTTAACTTTATCGCGAGTTGATACAAGCAATTAAAATCAATCAATGCTTATTCTTAGATGTTACTAAGTGCAAACAAAAATTAAGTGTCTGTACGCACATTTATTTAAATACTCGTAAAAAAATCCTTATACTCTTAAAATGTATTCATTGTACAATTTAAAGCTTCACAATATTTATCTGTCAATAACCTTTTTACAAGATTTTCGAAAACAAGTAACCAACAAAACATGAATATTCCGCATCCATTCAACGGCCATCGACAAAACCAACTTTTCCACGCAAAGCGAACCGTCCCCGATAATTGCTCACTCTTGTGCATCGCCTCGGAAACGGATAACTAACTTACGCATAAAATCGATATTGCATGCATTCATCTACCCAACAAAACGCGTAACAACATTTTTCTTTCCGTCCGCAAACTTCTCTCCCCCCTTTTGTCCGTTCAACGAGAGAGCTTCTTCATCACACGCACAGCGGCGGACCAAAGTTTATATCGATCGGCCGACGAAGGGAAGTAAGAAAAAAAAATTGCCAAGTCAATTACGATCATTCGATTCCGCTCGCTGCTCCTCGGATTTTCTTTTGTGCCCGCGAGCGCCGAGAATTCGCTTTCCCCGGGAAGCGCGTCAGCAATGAAATTAATTACGCCGCACCGCGCCCGGAACGAACAAAGGGATATAACCGCGCGGTGGCTGAAAGTTCGCCGCGGTGCCGTTCATTACATAAATCGAGCTTTGCGGCTGCGGGTACCGGAGGATTTGATGGGGAAAATTCGATTTTTCTAGAGGCAATTTTGCGCGTAGTGTTCGTTATCGAAGAAAATACATGTGCTTTCTTGCGAGAGGAATGAAGTATAAGCGGGTATAGATGTCGAGGATGGGAATTACTGCGGAGAAATGAAATTACATTTTCATGAATTTTCATGCTTTCTTGTACTTTGAATAGTAAATTTGCATTTGATGGAATCGTTATCCTACTGTATTAGTACTTGTATTTCAGTTTAATACAAATGAATAATGCATCTATTAAATGTTTTGAGCTTTAAATTGAATTCGTACTACGCTCTGTAGCTTAAAATTCTATAAATGTTAAACATTGATGAAGTTAATGAATTATCAATTGGAACTTTGCATGATTTTAAAAAATGCATAAATCGCTTAGAAAATGATTCATTATTGGCAGTAATTTATTTTTCAGAATTTTTCCAACTCGAATTTATTGAAAAAAAATCATTATTTATGTATGCAATATTGAATTTCGCAATGATTCGTATTGACCAGTCGATTTATGACATCACGATGGTATAATTTTGGAAATTTAGAACGGGAAAATGATTAAACGGTCCAATATCTCATGGAAAATATTAATAATTTTCTACCAGGAATCCAATGGTGATATTAGATTTTGGGCCCGATATATTTTTAAGGCTCATTTAAGGTCTAACTTCATTTGTTTAAATGAGAACATATCTTTTTTATTATAGATTTGAATTCCTCGCCTCAAAATACAATACGAATACGTATTTAGTTTTTTAAGTTCACTGCCTGAATTCAGATAGAGAAAAACCTAATTTTGATAGGGCCCAAACTAATCAGGTTAAATTTTAATGATCAATATAAATAATCAATAAACCAAATATATATCCGTATGTATTTTGAGGCGAGGAATTCAGATATGTAATAAAAAAGATATCTTCTCATTTGAAAAAATAAAATTGGGCCTTAAAAATATATTTGGCTCAAAATCTAATATCAGCATTGGATTCCTGGTCGAAAATTATAAAGGATAAGAGCCACATTATTTTGTTTATCAATATTTTCCTTGAGATATTGGTCAATAAGAGTCGTTTCGAAATAATTCACGCGAAATTCAAAATCGCATACATAAATATTGATTTTTTTCAATACATTTTTGAAAATCATGCAAAGTCCCAATAATAAAACATAATTAAGATTTTAAGTTGTATATTGAATTTACATAACTAATGCTTTTTTGACACACTTTAAACAAAGTTTCAATTATTTCATAAATTTAAAACACATACATCCCCATTATCCTCAAAGTATCGACAAACTTCGTAACAATTCGTTTTGTATTTCCATCCCAACAAGATACTCCTCATTCTCGCTTGGAATAAACCACGCGCACGAAAGGACGTATCAGCCATAAAAACTGTCGGAAGGGCAACAAAGTCTGAGCTTTCAGCCCAACAAAAAACGAGGAAGACAAGAGAATAATACAAGAGAAGAAACACAACAGCGACAGCGAGGGTCGTACTTCACCTTCAGGTGTGAGAAAGAAGCCAATAACGAAACACACTACGTACAGAGAGAAAGAGAGAGAGGAGAGTCTTACCGCATTATCCGGGCAGAGCGATAAGTGATGCGAATAATATCGCGCTCGATGCCGAGCAATAAACATAAACAGCGCAGCCGAGGATCGGCTAAGATAATTCGCGCGGCCCGGACGAGGTGCGAAACTTTTTCCACGAGTATATACGTGTGTGTATACCTGTGTACATGTACATTGTACATGTTCCTTTCTCACTGACTGATTCTCCTCCGAGACACAAAAATACGACGGGTGAGTCATCCGATACTGCACCTTCTCTTTCTTTCTTTTCGGTGCTTTCTTCGCACGACGCGCGCGAGGCAGAAACTTTTTTACCGAACGATCGACGGCGTTTTTATCAACTTTTTATTCTTGACTCATTGTTCGCGTTTTTCTTTTTTAATAAAGATCTTGTTTTTTTTTTGTGCTTCGTGAAGTAATTGCATCGCGAAATTTTCCGATGAATGGTAAACATTTCCGATGACTGACTTTTTTATGACGTTTGTTATTCTTTTATTCCATTATATTGCGCGCTGCCATTGTTTCCAACTTTCCTCGATTGTTTCTATTTACTTCTCCGGACATTAATGTTTTTATGTTGTATTTCGCGGAACTCCGTCGAATACGGTGAAAATATTTATTTTACGAAATAACAGAAACTCCAACTATAAATAAATTCAACAAATTCGGTCTGTTATTTTATAAAACCGCTGTGCTTCAAAAGAAGGAAAAAGAATTCTCCGTTAAATTCAAAACGCCAAGAGCAGTTTGCAACCGTTCACAAACATCGTAAAAGCTCTAAAAAAAAGCCTCATACAAAAAAAACTAATCAAACTCCGATATACCAAGAAATCGCGATAAAAATATGAAAACTTGATCGAACCCCCCTATCTCATTAAAACTCTACTTATCCCAGCATCTTATCTCTCATCTCATCTCGTACACACCCGTTAATTTCCCGCATCTCTCCCTCCTTCAGTCAGTAAAATACCATAAAATCGTCGTACAACGTAAGAAAACTGAAGTCGAAGCAAAAAAAAGCAAGACCTAAAAACGGCGTTTTACGAGCGCACGACGATTAGCCGCTGCCAGCGAGTGTAATCGCGCCTACGCGTGCTCGATGATATATCCATTGCGACAGCGGATTTATTGCGCGCTCGCGAGATATCGACGCGGTGGCGGCGATGGTGCAGTTTGGCTTCGAGTCTCGATGCGATCGAGGCGAAAAACAGGGCAGTAACTCATCGACGCCTCGATATTCTTGCTGGTTCAATTTTTACTGTTTTTCTTGTATGTACTGTGGGTTTTTTAAATCATTGCGTTTTTATGTATTATTTTCTGATATTCATTCGTACAAAACTGACTTTTTTATATTAGATGGAATGGTTTTTAAACCTTAGTTATTTCTTGTTGATTTGTGAAAAATGTCTTGTATATAATTTAAAAGACTTTTTATAAATGGTCTGATTTTTACTACGTTCCTTGTAACAACTTAAGTTATCGTTGAATGTACATCTGTAGATAAATATTTACTTTTCTAAAAATTAACCAATGAGTGATGAAATGATCTATCTTTGGATACTGATTTGCAATTGGGTACCTGGTAGTAGTATTTCATTGCTTCCTTTATATATACACAAAGAATACTACAAATAAAGGATCTCAAATAGATCGTGTACATTGTACAATAATGCTACAAATACATTAATTTATCAATGAAGGTTACGAAAGAAATACCCACTGATTTATCGACCAGCTTATATCGGATTAAAGCAGACTCCAACAAGGGGTAAAAGGATCTCTTACTACGCTCGAATTTGAAATATCTGATCGATTACTTTAGTAATGAATCACTTTCTCATACAGGGTTTACGATAATCTTGTGATCGAACTGTTTGAAATCGATTTGGGTGACGTTGTGTCTACGCTAATTCCTTATAAACTTTCTTTTATATTAAGACAACATTCGTTTAGCATAAAATAAATAAATAAAAAATAAACAATATGTAGAGTCTATAAATTCACAAGAAAATGGAAAGTACACATATAAATATATAAATTAAAGATGAAAACATAAAAATTATACAAAAAAATATGTGTTTCAACCCAAAATGAAACAAACGCAAAAATCATTTTATCAATTAAAAGAACGATAAGAATTTTCAATTTACGAAACTCATCTGAATTTCTTTGTATGATACATTATTCGCAATTAAATGGCAAAATCAGAGAAAGCAAAGGCATTAACGCAGACAGCTCGTTACATAGTAATAAAACGAAGCGAGACTGGGACTTACCTCTGCCAGAGGCTCCTCCTTGGCGACGTCTCCATTCTTCGGCGTGGCCTCGCGCACCGGTTTGCTCTTATCTTTCCTGCTGAAGCTGATCGACCTGAAGGACCACTTCTTCTTGCTCTGCAATCGCACAACGATAATCGAGATATTACTTTTTTTCAGCTCTACATACAATGTATCCCGAAGTTCGAGCGTGTTTTACACTGAGCCGCTCGGCGTTTTATCGTATTAAGCCTTTTATGGGCGCCATAAGACGGGGATTGATTTTATTCGGGATTACGATTCGACGTGCATTATTTTTCGGTACACGATGGAATAAATACTTTTTTATGGGTAAATTTTATAGCTGTATTTTAATACTGTTACCGTTTTATTACAAATTTCAGATAAATATACTTTTTTTGGTATCTAAATGAATTCGATTGATACTTAATTTGAACATTAAGTTTAATTAAAATTGAAATAAAAATTTTAATAATAATAATTTTAACATTTAATAAATCTTGAAATTAAGATTGTCTTTTATGGATTTTAGTAAATAATTGATCAATGAGGAAAAATCAACAGAGCATGTAACACTTTTATGAAGCTAAAAATATTAAATGCTATTCATATGTTTATCTAATCTTTATGTACTTTTTTCAAGTCAAGGTTAGGTTGCACCAACATTTTGAGAAATAATCAATTTATTTATCCTTTTGCTAGAGGATGTTTATATATTTATACACAATTTTTATATATTATAAACAGTATATAATGATATTCAATGTTACTTTAAAGAAAAAATAAGTCAAATATTATGTAAAATATTATTAAATAAAATATCAATATGAAAATTAAGTTTTTCTTTGTTTACTGTAATGCCATTTTCTTAAAATGTACATTTTCATTACTTAAAAAAGTTCTTGCAACAAATGAAAGATTAGAATTTTTACACGATTATTGAAATAAAGTGGGGTTTCATACAAAAAATTGTAACCGTTAGTTTGCACATAAACTGTATATTGCGTGTAATATGTCAGTTCGAATTTCACATATAATCCTACTCCTTTAAATTTATTTCCATGTTATTTCATATTACAGCAATTACACCCAAAAAAATAAGTTTCTACTTCAAGCGGAATTCTTACAAAATTATTCTAACACGGCAAAAGGATTCTTTATACTAAAAATAAATTTTTATTAAATTTAGATCCAACAAATGTTTTTTTTTCTTTTTCTTTTATCAAAACATATCAAAAGGTCAAACGGTTTCGAGAAATAATATATTTTTATCTTATTTCCTCCAGGATGTTTTATTTTCCGTGCATTTTCATCTTTTTAGCAACGTACCCCCCCCCCCCCCCCCCCCCCCCAACAATCCCCTCAAAAAATCCTCCAACATCCTCTCCTCTAAACTCCGTCATTCTCTCAAAGTGCATCCACCACCCCTCACCCTCCCCATGCACCATGGATCCCAACAAGACACTGCACAAGAAGCCCACATCCACGCATCCTACGCTCAGTGAAATAAGTTCTTACATCAAGCGTACTTCCTCTAAAATATGCTTCAATATGAAAATCTGCTTGATTCAAAACGATTCCCGTTTACTTTTAAAAGACTCCATTTGGTTCAAAACGACTCCCCTCAAAACCAAAAACGTCAGAGGCTTCCTTTCGCATCAAACAAATTGTTCTCAATCCTACAGCGACCATTTACAATCAATTGACTTTTCACGTTGGCGCTTTCACGTTTAAGCGGAATTAATTCCACTCGAGGAAAAGACTTATTTCACCAAGTGATACCCCGGGTGTATATAGCCCTCTCCGATATCCACCTCTCACTCTCTCTCCGCCAACGCACCTTGTCCTTCTTTTTGGCCTCCTTGGTGTCTGGCGAGGTGGCGGCGTTGGGACTGGCGGGAGTGCCGGGCTCGGTGGGCGTCGTGACCTCGCTCGCCGGCGAGGCTGCCTCGGGTGTAGCCTCGGTGCTCGCGACCGGCGCCGCGTCTCCTGCCGCTGCGGCCGGCTCCGCGGGCTTCTCTTCCTCCTTGCTGGACGCTTCCTTTGCCGCCTCCTCGGGCTGCTTCTGGAAAATAAAATTAACGGGTTTGGGGTTACTTTGGATCCTTTTGAACGAGTTGATTTTTGGTTGACATTTTTTATAAGCTTTTTGTGGAGAGGGCTGTGTCTTATAAGATTAAGTATTTGTCCTTCAAGTTTCAATATTTATAACGTGTAAGCTGCATACTAAACTTGAGGTGTTAGGATAGAAGTATTATCGGGACGCTTTAGTTTCGATACTTGGACAAGCAATGTTGAATCATACTTTTATTGTATTATATTGCTTAATAAAATACGTAATTAACTTTATAAATTAATGATCTTTTGATTAATAAAGATATGCGGTTTTATAGTAGTTATTATTCATTTGTCCGGATACAGGGCGTGCCCCGGTACGGTACTTTTACATTAATGGCAAATTTTCATGATCAAGTTCTACAATTTATTTATAGCATTTTTTAAAGTTGTTTTGTTACTAAAATTTATTATTGCATTTTTAGAGTATTTAAAAAAATCAATTAGTCATTTTTTACGTCCAGTGTACAGTCCCAATCAAAAGTTATTTCTAAGGTTATATTATACATTATTTTAAGCTATACTTAAATTATGTATGTTTCATGTTACAATGACGTAGTATAATTTATAGTTTGTAATAAGCTGATTTAGTGATTTAAAATAAAATTAACTCTTGAACTGGTCTGTAGCACTGCACCTACCTCAAGATGATATCGCACGAAGGAGTCAGACGATTTTTTATTACTACACGAGAAGAGAGAGAAAGGGAGATACTGTCTTTTTGGGTTTTATTCATGAGAGTCTTGTGCGAACAATGTGTACGAGCGCGCGTGCGCGTGTTGCTGCTCGTTTGGTGCATGATTTTTGACACAGCTATACAGACACGATTTAGCGCTACACAATGGATGTATGTACGGCGATTCTTGGATTTGAATTGTCGAGAGCCTTTTTTTGAACAAAGGAATATTCATGCGATAAAAGCGATGCTGATTTGTTTTTTCGCGTTTTACCTTGATTTTAGATCGATTTGAATGATGTAGTCTGTTTTTTTGAATGTCGAAAGGAGATTATTATGAGGCGGTAAGGAACGGTACATAGGGAGATTTTTATTACCGCTTCCCGTTTCGAAATGATTTTGTAAATCATGGATATGAGTTAATTACTGTTTTAGTATTTCTTGCACGTGTGAAGATGTAGTCTTAAGCAAATTTTAAAATAAAGTTACATTCTCTTTAATAATACACTTAGAATTCAAGTGTTTAAAATTACACGCTAAATGCACTTGGCTTATTGCCAATTTTACACACCTCTATGAAAGCCTTCATAATTGTTACTTTTACATGAGAAACTAAATTACACACATTACATTATGCACTTGGATTTCCAATGTTGTTGTACTCTATTTGCCCAGGTCCAAATTGGTGATTGAAAATCAAAGATTAATAAGCGATGAAATTATGTGAAGCATTTAAAATAAGAATTTTTAAACGTTTCTTTATTCACTGCAATGTTTCATTATTTGCTGTTAATAAATAAAAACAGTTTTACTATACATCAATTGTCATAAGCAATAGGTATGCTAAATATTAATAATAACACAAATTTTAGACAATCATATATAAAAAAAACTGTGCTGTCAATCAAATTTAAATTTAAAACGCACGCACCAAAATATCAAATATAGGTATATTTACTGCAAGTTTAAAAAAAAATACATTCTCACCGTTTCTTAACAAACAATTTTAATTCTTACTAAAATTTCTATTTCTGGTGTACAAACTATCAAATTGAATAATTATATCCATCTAAGGGATAGAATAGAAGCCGTATCTTCGTTTCGCATCCATTACAGTCTCTAACGGGGCCTCCCCGACAAAAAAGAAGTACATACGCCAGCCAGCGAGCGCGCAAAAAAAACAGACAATGAAGCCCAACTGTCGATACGTCAGCGGCATTGTGCCAGGCAGACGATATTGTTTTTGCAGCCGTGCCTGCTGCCTTCCACCTTCCACTTCCCCTCCTCTGCGTTACGAAAAAAAAACTTTATTCTTTTTATTTTCAGATCGATGCGTAAGCCTGCAGTCTATTAACGTGCACCGCCAAAAAAAATGACGCAAATTGACGGTTTTAGCTTGAAAAGTGAAAAGTTTTATAGAGTATTCTTTTTTAATTTTAGCATGTTTTTCTATATCCGGCATCTTTCAAAAAATGAATGTTATATTATTTATAATGTAACACAAAATAATAATGAAAGAAGCATTTCCTTATACCGAGTACGGTAATAACCTATATTCTAACCTAATCTCACTTTCTGATAGTTGGACATCAATTAATATGATTTTGAATGAAATGCATTTTTCTTGGTATTTCAAATACACCACTTTATTTGTAGTAAATAAATGATTTCCTCAGTATATAATTTATTGATGTAACCTACTAACTGAAACATGAAAATGTACAGAAATTACTATCATTTAGTAAAACGACCATGTACGAATAAACGAAGTCGATTACCCAAAGAATTTTATTAACTTCCCCGACAGCGAGTAATCATCACCACCAGCTCAAATAACGATTCCATTAGCTCGAATCTCCTCGTGATTACCGCGTTCAGTAAACGCGGAACCAGCTAAGAAAAGCACACCCATAATCCACCTAGATTTATACCCAAGAAAAAAGAAAATCATTTCCCATCCACTCGCAGGCCGCACTTCCAACTTCTCTCATCCAAATACACGCACACCACGTACTCCATCTCTCGCTCTCTGCCCTTCTTATTATACACGCAGATAAAATCAAATGGACGCGCCGCGGCTCGTCGTAAAATATCGCTTATTTCCGGGAATGGCCCTGTGCGGAGCCCGGAAGCTCGTTTCCTCGGCAGGACCAGCGCGCGATCGAGATAATTGAGCCCCGCGCGCTCATCTCCAGGGCGCGGCTTCCTCATTTAACCGAGGAAGGCGTCCTCGTCGTACTCCTCGTCCTGTGAGGAGGGGGGGCAAGAGGTGTAGAGCGAGATGGACGGAGAGCACGAAGAGAGCGTGACGCGAGTTGTACTGATGAATGAGGAGGTAGGAGAGGTATATAGATGAAAGTGGAGATAGAACGGAGAGATGAGTGGGATAAGTTAGGGCGGGTATCTAGATTTTCAGATGATTTAGGGCGGAATTGAGTTACTGGGGAGTTGGAGATGTAGATGGACAGTGAGGTTGTGGGTTGTTATGGTTTTTAATGAATTTTTTTAGATTTCAGGGGTTTTGGGAAAATTTAAATATATTTTTGTGGGGTGTCTAGTGCATTTGAAAACTCAGGGACATTTTCTTTTAGATTTTTGGAATTCCCATGCAATTTTACAAATTTACAAATATTTAGATAAAGAAATTTGTATCCTTTAAACTATTTGATTCGAAACTTCTTTCGTCTCTTTTTTCGTCTTTTTTCTAATATTTGTTATTAACAAATGATTCTATAACGTTCTTAATATTGTGTGATAGATACTATGCAACTATAACTAAGTTTAAAAATAATATTTTGAAAATTGATCGTAGCATCATCGAGGAAGCGATATTCTAAAATGTAAAAACCATTGTCGTAATATTCTGGAAACTTTTATTAGTAAGATGCAGATAAATACTTGGAATTTTGTCATTAAACTTAGATTCCTTTTCAAGACTAATTCTTCTTAAGAAACAAACATTTGAATAGCAATTCATTAAATAACATAACTAATGATTTCAAGTACACAAGTACATAATAAAATAATTTTAAGACCGGCTACCACGAGGCATCCATAAAAGGCCCACCGAAAAGAAACCACCGCATCAAGCATGCGCGATACCCAAACTTCACTTGCATTTTCATGAAGCGAGAAAGAAGAATCAGAAGACGATGCCCCCCTCTTTGCTTTGTCCCGTCAAAGACAAAAAAGGCCGCCGAAGTAGAGAAATCCAAGGGAGAACAATGGTCGGGGACGAAGATGGAAATCGAGAGCGACCGAAGCCCGGCAGATGCGTCCATAAAGACGCACACGCACACGCACGCGTAAAAAATAAAGCGCACAAGCCGCCCAAAGGTCAAAGGCCCGAAAAAAGAAAGACGCTCGGGAGAGCTTCTCACGAGCAACGACTTGAAACGCCGATGTAGATATACACACGCGGACACACAATCAGCGACTATACGACGCAACAGAAAGAGAGAGCGAGAGAGACAGACGCGAGCGATAACCTCGATCGATTAATCGATCGCGACGGCGGCGGCGGCGGCGGCGGGGTCGGGACGCGGGAGCCATTAACCTCTGTCTATTTTTCGGCGAGCAATTTCGAGTCATTGACGGCGGCGGGCGCGCGCGTTATTACTCAAGCGGCATTCCTCTATATATCATGCGCTCGCGAGGCGTCCTTTTATATGAGGGCTTCAAAACATTTTCCAATAAAAGGCTCTCCGGCTCGAATCTCTCTTCTCTCTCGGAGCCGATTACGAGCCGCCGTTGAGAGAGCGCTTTTATTGTTTTTATTCGATCGCTCGCTGCTGATGCTTCTTGCGCATATTAAAATTCTTGGGGCAATTAACGGGCTTGGGAGAGGGAATTTCGTATCGAGTTTGTGAACGTAAACACGTGGATTCTTTTTGCGATGGGGTTCTTTTTGTGTATTTGATTGGTTTGTGATTTGTTGGGGTGATATTCGAGTGCATGTTGTGCGACAGAAGGTATTCATATATAAAGTGACAAGTTTGTGGTGTCAGGGGAAACACTTTTTTAGACTGCTTAAATTCATTCTGAATATAAATTTGAATGAAATGTTATTTATATTGGGTTTGGGAATAAACTGATGACAGAATTATGAACGTACAAAAGCAACAATGTTGAACCCTTAAGAGGAGTCCGTATCGTCTGTCCTTGTCTAATCACGTTTTTGCTATTTATTCAAATTGTAGTTTGTTAATTGAAAAACTAAAAGTTGGCCCTAATTGGTATTAAAATAAGGAATACTTTGAGACCATAAAAAGTATCTAACATTATTTCCTTTTCGAGAAAACTTTGGAACGGAAAAGCTAACTTCAAGTTTTCTCGGGAAGGAAATAATATTAGATACTTTTTAAGGTCTCAAAATATTCCTTATTACCAATTGGGGCCAACTTTTAGTTTTTCAATTAACAAACTACAATTTGAATAAATCGCAAAAACGTGATTAGACAAGGACAGAAGATACGGACTCCTCTTAAAGAGGAATCGGATCTCTCGAGATAAAGCAGAACCTACTACAGCACGGAATAAAATAAGATAAAATAAGGAAATCTAAGTAACTTTTTCTTATGTTAAATGCAAATGAATAACAAAAACACCATGTAAGTTGTTCTTCGGATAAGTAACAATCACGATACCTACCATCATCTTACTTGGCCTCATACATAAATATTTAAATATTGATAATTGTTTATATATTTCTGCAACACCGCATAAATGCAGTTTCTGTGTAATAAGTTGCCGACAGTCATTTATACCGTTAAATATTAAGGAGGTCCGAGCGGCATACTAGTCAAAACAGTAACTTATGAAAAAACGTTATTTAATCGAGAAGTTTATGACAATGTATCATGTTAACAAATTGAATATTTAAAAAACTTTGAATATTCATATTTATATCAAACGCATATTTATCTTATTTCTTTCTGAAAAGATCATTATAGACCTTGATTTGACTCTAACCTCTAAGGTGTTTCTCTGTTTTGAGTACTTTTTTGCGTTATTCTACAAATATCTCTCTAAAACGCCAGGCAACCCTATTTTTATATTGTATGCACATAAAATTGGAAAGCTAAAGATTAATTTGATACTTTAATAATCTAGAAAAGTTTCCTACAAATGCATGAATTTTTCGTTTCAAACGCGAAAAATGCGTTTTCTGCATATTAAACGGGCTAAACGGGCGAACTTTAGAATTAAATATCTTTTCGAAATGCAAGGCAACCTATACTGAAAATTTGTCTCTGGATTCAAATAATCTTTATTAACAATTACAAAATAGATTTGGGTCTTAAAGTTTAAAATTACTTTTCGCTCATACCCCCTTAATGGTCACGTTGATAAATTCCCTTAAAGAAAAATAATACCAGTATACAAAGAACGAAAGCCGACGAAATCCCAAGTAAAGCGAGTCCCAATCAAGTTAACGATATCGTTTCATTGTGCAAACAAACAAAACACACCGAGCAGCAACGGCAGCACCAGCAGTAACTTCCGTTCAAAATCCGCTTAATTAAGTTTAATTTAATCACCGGCACAATGAAATTAGAAGCTCCGCGCAGAAAGTTTGCCCCGGAAAAGGCGTACACATTAAAGCCAACAACGCTGCAAAAGAAAACCCCCGGTGCAAACTAAAGCGAAGAGAGAAAAGAAAGAAAGAAAGAGATTGGCGCGCCTTTGTGCTGATGGCCCTTCAAAGTCTTCTCCGCGAGTTTGTACCAAATTCGCGTCGTCGTCGGCCGACACGAGTGTTCTTTTTTTCCTCCCCTCTTTTCCTCGCCTTCTGGTCTAACTTCTCGTGCACGCGCAGTACATGAGGGATGGCTGTGTACCGATTTCTACGGAGAATAAAACGGCGTCGCGAAACGGAATAATACAGGTGGAAGAAAAAACGCGCGTTTACGCTTAGAGGCTGTAATCACTGGCATTTGGCTAATTAGCGCGCACCTCGGTAACCTACATTTTCGTGGCTCAATTAATGGGCTGTTAATGCTGAAGCTTTGTGTGATAGCGCTGTGTTATAACTTGGGAATTTCGATGATTATGCGGAAGATTAAAAAAAAACTTCATTTTCATTGTATTTAATCAACGACGCGCTTGCTGAGGAAACTTTCATAAAGGAAAGAGGCAAAGGCTAAGCTTTATTATAATGCTCGTTTTTATAATAAGTTAATCGCCTAAGATAAAAACGTAAAGGCTAAAAATATATTTTTAGAGCTCTAACAAGTTCTTTTTCGTGAGTATAATATTCTACGACGTAGTAGTGAGTTCGCATCGACCTGGCCGAAATCATTATTCGCTTCAGCGAAGCGCGTTGAAGAACACTTTTAAAGCCCGCACAAAGCGTACTGCCTGAAATGAGTCCATTATTTTAATTTTCACCTCTAAAAACAGTATAATTTCTTTGTTTACGCTTTTGTTCGTCGGATTTGCTCTTTGTACCGGTATTCATATTTAAAAAATTTTAATTAAAATAGCTTTATCTCGAAATAAAATCTCTTTCATAGAGTACGGTACAACGAACGAACTCTGGAAATTCATTTTTCCTCAATAATAACACAAATGGCATTTTATATAATTAAAGGCTTGTAAAAGTTGGTTTAATATACTTCGTACTGATTCTTTGAACAATGCGCTCGCAAATAATGACTATTGTTAACAAAAAATAATCCACATTTAGAGCAAATTAAATACCTATAAATTTTTTGTACAAAATAATCTAACAATGTTATTCAGCTTCCATTTTTAACTCTTTTGTTTCTTAATGTATCGCAAAGTTCTTCACAACGAAACGAAATAAAAATTGAAAAAACTTAGTTAATTATTGTATCTATTATGAACACTTCTCTACCAAAAAGAAACATAAAAATCAATTCTTTTTATAATTAGTATTAATTAAAGTCTAAACATTATTGCAATTTTTAATTTTGTCATTTTTTGATTACTTTGTGCGCCTATAGCTCGATGCTCGATGCTCGATACGAAAATTAGTTTGAAAACTTTCCTACTAATATATCACTTTTTTAAGACTCCAGAACAGTCACACGTGTATCAATAAACTGTAAAGTGCTTGTTATCGTCAAAATAATCAGTATTTTTAAATAAATCTGAAATACTAACATTCTTGAGTATCGAACCTCACAAGCATTGAAAAAATATGTACATATTTATTTGCTGCAAACGGTTCAAGACTGAAACAGTAAACCAATAAAATCGCTCTTTAACTAAAAGAAAAATATATATATTTGTATACCAATTTTCATTCCACGCATTTCTAACACCCAAAAAATCAACATACACTGGACATCCACCGTTAAAACCCACATCCGACATTCTAGCGGTACAGAAGAGAATCCTCGCAATTATACCACTCACCGCGCACCATTTTAATCCACCACGCTCATACACACATTTACTACACACCGTACGCTAAGGGCACAAGGCCTACGCTCGCTGCGCGTATCGCGTTTCATTGTAGGCGATCGCTGCGCCGCGGCTCTCCGCTCGTGCGCTAATGCATGTAATTAGCGAATAAAGCGGCGGCACGCGCGTAATCCTTTCGTTTTTCCGCGCGCGCGCGCGCGTATCGCCCTGCAACGGTAGCGAATGCAGCCTGGCTTGTAAACAACGCGGTATAAGCGCGAGAGAGAGAACGGTATTGTACGGAGGCGCGGGTTATTATTACCGTTCGCCGAGAGCGATGGATTGTGCTCGTTGTTTCTCTTTTTTTTTTACGTTTTTCTTTTTCTAGGTCTTTCATTGCTCGCGGGCTGCGAGAGGATGCTTCGTTAGAGAAGTAGGTGGATTTTGTTGTAGCGCGCTTCCTTTGTTTGCGAAGGTGATGGAAATGTGGAGCAGTAAAGGGCAGTGGGGTTATACTGGCTGGGTGATTAATGAGATGGCGGAGTTTCTTGAGGGGAAATTGTGAAATGTGGGGTACCGTTACGGTGAGGGCTACTGTTCGGTTTTTATTAAAATATGATTAAAATAGCATGTAAGAGTAATAAAGTAGTTGTCAATGTACATGTAAAGATTTAAGGTTTAATTCGCTAAAAAGCTTAATATTGAATCAGAATTCGACTTCGTTTTTTAGGAAAAAACTATGCAACCAATAGGAATGCTGAAACAACGTCTCCACCGTCAATAAAAAAAAGTAAACATTCTAGTTCCAACATTTTATTTATTAGATATTTATGAAATTGTATCATTGATAGTTTCATCATAAAAAAATTACAAAAGTCAGATAATGTATAGCGGTTTATATAAGTCTTTATATAAGACCCTATAGTAAAGATATACCCATAAGCATCAGAATCGACAATAGAAATTTGCTAAATTTTATGAACAGTACATTTCTGTTACAGTTCAATGAACGTACAATAATTGATCTGAGCAAAATGTGAAAGTTATCTACTATGCAGAAATAATGCTCTTTCCCAAGTTTCAGTAGTAATAGTAGAAAGTGAATTGACACGGCCAATTATATTCAACCCGGAATGTGTAATTCTACAATTTTAAAAGACATTCATACGGACAATATATTCTCTACTTTCAACTCGTTTTTACACAAAAGTCCTAAAAATTTGATAACCATGTAAAATCATTTATCTCTGATAAAGCACAAACGGCGAAACTTCATCCCAAAAGCCCATAAAAACCGAAATGCATAAAAACCCTCCCCCATAAAACAAAACCCACCTTCGCGAGATACGCCCGTTTCAAACGTTGCACCATTCTCTCTCCCAGAAAACGAGCTTTCATTCAAGCGCAGCAGCAGATAACAGCAGCGACATCCTCCCACGACTATATACGCGTGTATAAAAGTCCTCATTAAACTTCGCGCCTCCTCCGGGGCACGTCTCGCTCTCCCGGAGTGCCACAATTAAAGTCGAATCTCTCTCTCTCTCTCCACGAGTTGCAACTTCTCTGAGCCTTCAGCAGGTACCTTTTGTTGCCGCGACTCCGCGCGCGCGCGCACCTCTCGAAACTTCCGAAGATCCACTCGAGCGCGACGTAGTCGACGACGGGAGTATAATCGTCGATGCCGACGAGGGCTTTACGATTATTCGCGGAAGGTAAGGCGACTAGAATGCTGGAATACTGCGGAGAGTGAAGGAGTGAGGAGTGAAGGAGGCGGAGGTGTCAAGTTGTTTGCGGAATACAAAGGAGCAGTGCGATGTGAGAGAGAGAGAGAGAGAGAGAGAGAGAGAGAGAGAGAAAGGGAGCGTGCCACTTTTTGTAAAATGGAAAAGTGCGAAAAAGGGGAGTTGGGTGGGTGAGGTGGGGTTTAACGAGGTATTGAGGTGAGGTGACAATGTCGGCTTTTAGTGCGTTAAGAGTGAAATTTGAGTTTCTGAGGAGGGAAGCTATCGAAAACGGAAATTCAAAAAAGCTTGAAACTTGGCTGAAACTTTGACCTATTTGACACAAAGGTTTTAAAGAGACAAATCAAGGGTTAAACTGTTCTCTACTTATTGAATCTTTTTATATAATTTAAGTATAGTTATAATATTATTTAAGCGAGACGAAAAATTTCTCGTCCTTTTTTAGAATATTTTATACAATTTTAAATAAAAAATTGTTTTTACTTGAAGGTGTTCCAACCATGAAATATCAAAGTTGAAATTTAGTGTTTAAACGTACAAAAATTGGAGGAATTATACAATAACAACATTTTTTGGGAGACATATATATAATTGAATTTTTATCAAGGGACTAGATCGTATTTAAAAATTGTTAATCTACAATAACGATATTACTAATGGAAAGCAAACATCTTTTATTCAATCTAAAGTGTCATTTAAAAATCTATCTATAACCCACATAATTACTCTCCCGGCATTTACCTCGAAACTTTGTAGCGTCTCGGCGACGAAACACACATTGACATTAGCGAGGAAGCACACGTGTCTCCCCCCCATTCCTACACTCTCCAAATGAACCGCTCGCAAAAAAGAAAGAAGAAAATTGGAGACTAACGGATGAGCGCGCAGACACTTCAAACCCTCATTTCTCTCTGGTTCCTCCGAGTCCTTCCTTCATCTCTCCCGGGTCAAACGTCACGTCGTCTACGTTTGCACAAGACTTCTCTGCTGCCTACTCTTCTCTCTCGCTACTTCTCCTTTTCGTCGCGAAGCTCCTTCCCTTTCACGCACGCGTTCTCTCACCGCAAGATAAATAATAAAAAGAAGAGGAGACCGACTAACCGTAAAGTGACGTTTGAATACGATACCGCGACGGCGGTATGGCGGTGGAGCAAAAGGAAGAGCGAGAGGAAAGGGGCGTAGGCAGAGTCGATTTTTCGCGTTCGTTGAGCATGCGGCACGAGCGGAGATATCGCGCTTCTATGCGTTTACAGTGGGATTCAAAAGTTTGTTGTGAATTTACTTTATTTCAGTGAATAAAGTTAAAATGTCCCGCCTTGAAGTTTACAGACCGAGAAAAAAAATTACGCCTATTGTTAGGCAAAGTCTAAATCTAATAGCTATTTAAATTGGAATAATTTAATTTTCATGCATCATTACAACCATGCATTTAAAAATGTTTGGACGAAGAGTTTTGAAAGGTACCATATTAATACTTCCTACATTGAGAAATCGATATCGTAATATCTTCATAATTTTTGCTTACGATGTAATATTGTTAAGGTCACGATATACATCTCGTTGCCATTACGATATAATTTTCTCAGTGTACTTATCACTAACAACTTTTGTAGTTTTTAAACTTACATAATGAAAAACTGTTTTGACATTTATTAGAAGCTTCATAACCGAGTTACGTTTTGAAAAAATACTCTGTTGAATAAACAGCAATGTCCCGGTTAATTAACGTACTTTTTCAGTTGACATTTCGTAAGATAATAATTTGTAGCGATTCAACTTCTGTTGATTTAAGCGAAGTATATTTTTACAGCAACTCTTATGTAATATCACCAGAAAGCTTATGATAACACAGCGTAATATTTCTGTTCTCTTCTATTGTAAAAGATTATTAAGTGTAATAAGCTTAAAACTTACAAGGAGAGGGCACACCTTCCAGAAAACAAAATTCGGTCAGACTTTGGGAGGTGTTTTCTGGTAACCCAAAATGAAGTCTAGTAATGTAATTTACGCGAAATATTCGTTATTTTAATGAATAAATATACCTCTTCTTCTAACAGTAACTCTATAAGTTTTTATTATGGAGAAATGACTTAAAATATAATAAAAAGTGGGCAAAAAGACCTCTAATTTAAGCCTTGTTAAGTATAAAAATATTAATCTGATCACAAGTTATTTACAATTGAAAATGGTCACTGAAAATATATGGAATATCAACGAATTTAAAAGAGTTAAATTTCTTTGAATATTCATGCAATTACGATCACAATTTTCAACTGTAAATAACTTTTGATCAAATTAATATTTTTATACGTAACAGATCTTAAATTAAAGGTCATTTTGCCTACTTTTTATTATATTTTGAGTCATTTATCTATAATAAAACTTGTACAGTTATGGTTAGAAGAAGAGGTATTTTTTTTTCATTAAAATAACGAATATGTCGATTAAATTACCTTTTATCTCGAGATCAAGGGCCCATCAGAATTAATTACGGGTACTAGGCTTCAATCTTGGGTACCAGAAAACACCTCCCAAACTCTGACTGAATTTCGTTTCCCGGGGGGTCTTCCCTCTCCTTGTTAGTCCAACTTCATTTTCAAAAAATAAAAGAAACGTTATACTTCATAAGTAATCTACTTCTATAGAAGATTTTAATATATTCTGTCGGTGTTTCAAAACGAATGCATAAACTTTCATGTCAACTTCCACAGTACATTTGCATCTAGAAATCCAATCCCTGTTCAAAATGCACGATAACCCCAATGAAACATTACACTCCACCACATCTCCATCAAATATCAGTCTACCTCCAACCAAACTCCAACCCATTTCTTCCTAAACCACCAATCTCCAACTTTCCCCTCCACCAAGAACTTTTGAGCCCCACTGTATCCCTCTCAACCCAAGCTGCCTCGAAGCGAGAGCGCGACACATAACGCAACCGACTGTCTCTCTCCCGCTCCAAAAAGACGCAAAACAAAGCCCGAGAGAAAAAGAACGGCCCCGCGACGCATACATATACCTTTACACACACACATAATCCGCAAACTGTCCGCGGTCTCTCGCAACCGCGGGGCCCAGCGTCGCAGAAAATATCCGATTTCAAGAGAGACAGAGAGAAGTCCCCATTGCGCTCGCGCGCGTGCAGTGGCTTCCCGCCGGTGAGTTTTTCATTATTTTTACGGTCACCGGAGAGTCGGGGGGACCCGTACCTCGCCGTTGGCAGCTCGCCGCGGGTCTTCCGCGCGGAGCGGGATATGTGCGAGCAATCGATTTCTCTTGGTATATAGCGAGTTGGATGGGTGTGTTTGTGAGGTTGGCGATCGATGGAGTGTATTTTCTACCGATTGCTTTATCGATCGGCGAACTCGAGTTTGGATTGGGTTTCTGTTTATGCGGGGGGAGTTTTCGCGAGGAAGTGTTTGCTGGGGTTTTATTGAATGCAATGCGAATTTGAGGGTTGAAAAATTATACAAAATGGTGTGTATAAAGTAAGTTTATTAGGTAGGGGTTAGTCTAATTTCACGGATATTATACAAAGTTGGAATTTTTTTAACAATTTTCAAACAATTTTTTATTTTAAATAAACGCAAACTTTTTGTAAGCTTTGTATTTTAAAACCATTAAAATTAGTCATTTAAAAAATTTTAAATCGTATTACAAGAAAGTCTTAGTAATTTTCACGGCTTATTTACTATAAAGACGAATTTATTAATTGTTTGATCGTTAGAGTAGAATGACCGCTTAAAATAAAGCTTAATACAGTGATCAGTTATCAATTTAATTTTTTGAATTCGTCATTAATAAAATTATTGCAAATCATTCTGAAGGACATTTACATACATATAACAGAGAATTGACAGAACGTTTAAGAGAAAATACTTTTAACAGTTTCTAACTGCATTCGTCGATTCCATTCACGTGCGAAAAAACAAAAAAATGCCCCCGAGCAAAAGAAAAATTTTCCGTCGATAATCAATTATACGTTCGACTACGCCCAACGTCGCGCGCGCTTGGAATCGCGAAACTTTCGCTTTATCGCCTGGTGCGCGCGCGCGCGCGCCTGAATATCGACAGAGAACAAGACAAATTTACACCCGGCTGTGCAAAATTCAATCGAAATGCCGCTGCCGCGAAATCGACGAAACCATCGGAACGAAGCAGAATAAAAAATATCAAACGACACTGTGCATTCGCGCAATACACGCGATTTCTCGCGAAAAAGCCGAGCGATTGTGTATTATTTCTTTTTTTTTTCAGTAGCGGAGCGCGGGAAATATCGAGAACGTAGCGGTGGAATATAAGATAAGGAACGTGGAAGCCGCGTGAAAGTACGATTCTACGAATCTGATGAAAGTCTTATTACGAAATGCCGGATAATTGGCGCTAGGCAAATTGCAGAAATTGCTGCCGTTTACGTGTGTTCGTATAGGCATGAATGAGAGCGTAAATAACGGTATATGCACTCACTTACAAAAGCTTCGTTATTGAAATATCTAAGTTTAAACTTGAATGTTAATGCAAAAGTTGATTAATACAATTTTCGGTAAACCTGTACAACTAATGTCATTTATAACGATCCAAAACTATATTCATCGCAGAAAATTACCAGCCAGTTTTAAATAAGTATGTACCTACATCGTCATTAAGCGGTCAGACGGCATCAATCACAATTTCCAATTTGCAATATCGCGTCCCATCCTCTCGAGCAACATCAACCACCACGGACTCTATCACTTTATCATCACAAGAGCTGGCCAGTCGAGTTTCGCGCTTTCCTCGAGAGGTGGTTATAAGGGCAAAACGAAGGAACGAGTCAAGCGCGATGCGGGAAGTATAAGTACTCGATAAAACGTATAGTTACAAGTTGCGCGCGGGACAAGCGCTAGCTCGTACACCCGTGAGACTTGCTCGAGGGCGGGCAAACCTGATAGCGGGAGGACGCAGGCAAGCGATCGCGAGTTGCCTTGAAAAACTGAGATTTAGAGTGTAAGATAAACTTTGTTTTATTGTAATTGAATTTCAAGTATAGTGATTAAGAATTATAAAGGTGATCGTAGGAATTAATTAATCTGTAACGGAAATAGTAATAAGTGTGTGGTAAAAGAATTGAAGTGGTAGGAAGCGATCAGATGCTTCGACATCAGTTGTAGCTTAGACTTAAACGTTATCGCTTTTCGCAATTCATAATTCGAATATTTGATCATATTCATTCTGACTGTGGCAAATGATATGAAAATAAAAATTTCAATCGAATCAAGTTATTGACACATAAAGACATATATTTAAAAGTTGCAAACAAGACTGATAAAAAAATTACTATTTTGAGGTTAACCGATTTTTAGACAAGTTACATAGTCATTTATTATCGATTTTCGTGAAAGTGGTTTGCTTTTTGTCCATCAATAAGCGGTTTATTCTGATTTCTACTAGGATATCACTTTATCGAATCTCAAGATTATAATTTTGACAACAGTCAAACACAGCAAAAAACCTGTATAAATAATGTTAAAATGTTTCGTTTTGATTATATGTAAATATAATTTGACTACTAAGACAGTAACTGAATAGGTACTTTCAATAACAAGCTTTTACTGACTTTGAATTTCGAATCTGTAATATTGTGTAATCAAACTTTTAAAATTCATATTCCTAAGTCAAAAATACTGTCGACAGTCGACACGTCATACACGTGCGAACCGCTTCCCATATTCACATATTACCACTCACAAATCTCGTGAACAAGCCTTAACTCACTCTCGCAATGCCCACACTCGTTTCCACTCACTTCTCCATCTCGAGTCCCTCTGCGCCAACCCACCGACAAGAAACAGGCAGATAGACTGCCACTTTTCCTTTTTTTTCCCCCCTCAAAGCTACATCAAGATTACGAAGGCGATACACGCCGGAAAGGGGGATAGACTGCAGCGTGTACATGCAGTTTGCCGTCGCGCGCGCCTTTATGCAAATGCAATATAGGCGCGCGCGCGCCCGTCGCTAAAAATAGATGCCGCAGTGGCAGCGGCCGGATAAATGGCAATATTCGCCGGCCGGCGGCGGTGGCGTATATAATGTGTGAGTACGGAGCGGACAATGGCTTCTGACGTTACACGTAACGCCCGAGGCGCCGTGCAACGAGATTTACGTTATAAGCGCGATGCGTTGATTGATATAGAGATTTCAGTTGAGTGGGATTAGGTGATTTTTGGTGGAAAATGAGGATCGGATAATTTAGTCGCGATGATTGGTAGTGATTTGCGATTTTTAGGAGGAATAAAGGACATGTGGGTGCAATGGTTGGAGTCCAAATATTTAATAAGTATTTAATTGTATGCTGATTGGAGATTTTATAGAATGTTATATTTTTGTAACATACATTTTCATAAAATGAAAGTATCAAAATGAAATTTTTTAGTATGCATTTCATATATAAATTAAAACGTTTCATTACGTTTTTCGTGGCATCTTAAAAAACTGTTTTTATTCAAGTCCAGAAAATAGTTAAAACTCTTAATTTCGAGTTATTATGACTTTAAAAGTAAAGAATTATTAATTTAATTTAAAATGATTGACGCGAGTAGCAGGATGAGCCTATTGTTAAAGATTCGAATCAACGTGTCTCAAATTGCTACTCGGAATCGATTTTTTCATACCTCGCCAACGAACAAAACAATATTATCGAATGCCACCGTGAAGCGCCTTGGTTACTAATTAGTCTTTCAAGATAACGCGCATCCATTCACTTCCCAGAACTCCGCCATTCGAAACCAGTTCGCGACATTTTTCCCCCCCCACAAACGATCAATACCATCTGTCACCACCTTTCCACGAGAAGAAAAAAAAACGAAGCTACCCATCTTATACGAAAACACACTGTATGATATATATACATATATACGTTCAGCGAAATCGCAGGCGCAGCGCCTTGCGACAGAAAAAGTACACCGAGCGCGCGCAGCAGGCTCGAAGGACAGGTGCTGCAGACGGGAAGCTGTTTCGCGTCGAATTCCATTCACCTGAATCACGTCGATCGTGTGTGTGTGTATATATATATTGTCGAATCGCCGTGGGATATATAGCGCGCGTGCCCATGTTTATGGTATCGAGAGGTAGTTGTCGCTGGTACGGTTAATTCACGGGGCACTGCGAAAGAGATAGGATTCTGAAGTAATGTGTGTTTTATGATAGTGCCGGTGCGCGATAGAGCGAACTGGTTGGGTTTTATAGGCTGGTAGAGCGTAAGGTTTGGCGAGATGTTTCGTAAGGTTTTGGCGCTGTTGTGATAGGTGTTTTGTAAGATTTTATATATATTATATTTATTGCAGGAGAAGTATTTTACTATGTATGACACAAAAGAATTGGAATAATGTTATTTTACTACGGTGGCCATGAGTTATGAAAATTTTATACAGATTTAGCCAGAAGTGTTAATTAATTATATGATTGTAGATCCAATTTAAAAACACGTAATTAGGATTAATTCTGATAAAGTTGGGACAACTTTAACAAAATTTCTTAGGATATCACTAAATTTGTAAGAATTTCTCGGAATATCTCAGAATTTCCCATAATGAGACAGTATTTATCAGAATTGGACAACATTTCTAAAATTACTCTAATTATTTACAAAATTTCGCACAATTTGGAAGAACGATTCTTAGAATCAGTCGAAATTAGTTGTTAAATTGAGACAAGTCAGAATTCCTTCTGAAAAATTCTTATTCTTTTGAGTCAATAAAATAAATGCACAATGAACGCTGTTAAGCTTTTATTTTTTTCTCTACAAACATTAAAATCTTTTCACTGAATTCTTTTTTAAAAGAAGGGGCAATTAAAACCCGTAAGAAGGCTAAGCAAACTGAAACCTCTACTAATTCAACTTTTTGACCTGAAAATCGACTCGAGAGACTTTTCTTTCTATTTGCATTTCCCTGCTGTTCAATTAGCGGTGCATTCTCGTTACGGACTTCTTGCGCGAATTTCTAAGACAAACACGTCGACGGATAATGGATGAGTCTCGTTTGCTCGCCGTGTAACAGCCAAGCATTTCTACCGTTGAATTCAACAAGGCAGAATCCCCCAGTGTCTTCCAAACCTTTCAAGAAATGAGTAAGAAAAAATGTGCAGCGAAAGAGGGATAGAAAAGCGGAGGTAGCGAAGTAGTATCAACAGAAAACTTCTCTGGCCTCCTTTTTTTTTTAATGAAAAATATACCCGGGGAAAAATTTAATGTCCGAATCGATCCTTCAGGCTTGCCAGAATAGTGTTTCCAAAAAAGTCTTGCACTTATACATAAATAAGAGAGAACTTTCTTTTTTCGGAAACTCGGACTAAGCATAACCTCGAAATATATTGAAAAACAATAAAAAAACAGGAGTTTCAGCTTTTGTAAAGAAGCTGCTATAACGGAATCTACTTTTAAGTTATCTCCATGTACAAAAAGAAAAATTAGCAAACTTTAACCTCCACGTGTAAGCAATTCAATAAACGACGCCTATTATCTATCGCAATAATAAATGCTCATTTCTCAAATAATTCTAAAATTACACGTGCCGCGTAAAAGCGCTACACGCTCGATATCCCTCCAAAACAGACAGCCGTTTTCGGCGCGAACGCTGCACCGGTCAAGACGAGAGATAATCGTGAGAAACCGAAAAAAGAATCCCGGGCACATCCGGCATTTAGCGTGGAATTCTCATCTCACTTTCTCTCTCTCTCTCTTAGTCGACTCGACCTCGACGACACGCGAAGCCCTTCGCTTACTCGAAAAGAAGCCGAAAAAGTGTGCGCGAGGAGATTGAAGTTTGACGAGTGACGGTGGAATTGAAAAGAACGCATAGAGAGCCACCCCTTTTCATTCGGGAATTCGTGCGGGTAATTGTCGAGAGCGCGGAGAGAGAGAGAGAGAGAAATCTCCACAATTTTCGGACACTCGCGCGAGCGAGCGAGCCTCAATTATTCCATCTTTGTGCGCCAAAAAAAAGGGAGCTCGAGCGTTTTCGAAATGGGTTGCAAGGATAAGTGTGCGCTGGTTTCAAGGCTGATCGTCTTGTTGTTGCTCTTGGGTGTTACTTTTTTATTCGACTGTTTATATGGTTTCACTTTCAGTTTTTGAGAATTGGCCGGCTTATTACGGTGGAAGAATCTTCTTTTGTAAATTTGGAATTGCGTTTGTGGGTAATGTATGTGAAGAAGTTAATTTTTTTAAACACCGATAAAGACTTAAAAGATATTCAATGAATTTGTATATTTATACATTTTGTATTGTATACTTTATTCTTGCGAAGATTAACATTTTTCCTGCTTTCGTTCTGTTTTCAATGAAAACGAGAATTGATTTAGTAGTCTGAAGTGCACTAAAATATCACAACAGATTATGAAGTATTTATTCAGAACCTTGAATGTACATTTAAATATCTTTGTTATGGCGAACGCTTCTATTATCAGTTGAAATGCATTCCAAGTATTCATTAGTCTATAATACGAAAACAAAGTATCAATCTCTGAAAATATTTTGTTCACATTACAATGATTAATGACCTCCGAGCTGCAGTCTAAAAAAGAATCTCGATCTTTCGGACGAAAAATGTCATGGAATTAAAACTAATTTTAGACATTTATGCGTTTCGTACTCTTTAAATGTATTTTTAAACATGTAGTCATTTCATAATAATAATGCAAGTAATATAAAAACGTTTTACTATTCTATTAAAAATACATTTATTCACTCTTGTCCTAAATCTCATTCAAATTGATCCCGCGTTACAGAGATAATTAAAGAAAACTTGCATTTTTCTTATAAAAAAAAACTAGTACAATGGATTCTTAAAAAAATTCATTTTCGTACCAGTTACGAACCGTACAATTTTTCCGAAAATTGCCAAAATAAAAAATCATTACAAAATATATTCAATTTCACCTGTATCCCCTACGAAAACCTTTCCATCACCACGACCGTTCAGTAGAATCCAACCACTATACCCACCACACAAGAAACAACCTCATCCACCGCAACCTCGTCAAGACTACTCCCATACACTTCCATTCCAGTTCCAGCAAACGCACTCGTTTATCCTCCACTGACAATTTTAATCGAACCCCTCGTCGCTAATCAGCTCGGTGCATGCGCGACAAAAATTCCTATCCCGCGCGTCGATCTCTGGGAGACTCCACACAGCAGCAGCTCGTGAATCATCAGCTCGGCACTCGGCGGCCTTTTCCTGCCTCCGCCGCCGTCTTATCGCCGTCGCTTTTCCACCCGGCGATGATGTATCTTCCGCGCTTTCTTCCGACGAGAGCCGTGTAATTTTCCTCTCGGCGCTCGCGCGCGTTGTGCTTCGTGTGTGTGTGTGTGTGTGTGTGTGTGTGTGTGATATGGTGATGTGGAGGAAAACGCTGAGCAGCAGATGTGTGTTATATGCGAGGAACGGTGATTAGGAGGATGTTGAATTACGTTGTTACGGTTTTTTAACTGCAGTGTGAGCGGTGTGTTTTGTACTGCAGTGATAGGGTGGTTTTTAAGATTGAGATGGTGGATGAAGCAACGGTTTTAAGTTTATTGTATATAATAAAGGTGAGATACGGTATTGTCTACTACAATGTTGAGTGCAATGTTTATTTAATTATGTTATCAGACCGGTAGGAATGTAAAGTGAAATGTTTTTTTTTAAACTTTTGCAAATATATAAATATTTGGATTTGCGTGTGGGTGATAATAGTTACTTTGAATTATCTTCAGATCGAAAAACATGGCAATAAAAAAAATATAATATAATTAATTAGAGACATTTTAAATATAATGTCTGAATATTATGTTACCGGTGAATCATAGTGAAATGTCAAATTTGTATTTACCCATCTATTAAACAAGATGGTTTAATTATTGACATAACACGAAAATGACTATTTGGACTTGTGTGTGATTATCCGAAATTAACGGAATATTCAGACTTCCGATATTTTCTAATTAATAAACTTTATTACTTTAACAACTTTATACCACGTTTTATATTTTAAGTTCATTAAAATGATATATATATATATATATATTATTGCATTGAAAATTTTTACAGAAAAGTAATAAAAATTTACTTTAAAAAAATTATGTCTGTTTAATTAAGACCATAATTACACCATATTTTCCCCAAAATCGATAATCCTTACACTCAATACACATGTTTCCCACAAATCACACAACGCACGTTAACCGTTACAAAAAGCCCTCCGAAAAATTGCCCCAAAACGATTCATAAATTCATATCTCACGAGCATAACCCACATTTCCTGCAGGCGGCGCACGCAGATACGACCACTCGGGGAGGGGGGGGGGGGGGCGCCCCCAGAGAGCACACACAAATGTTTTCAAAACAAATCCATCGATAAGCTGACTTTACGGTCCAATAAAGCGTTTCTCTTTACAACCACCGCAGCCGCCACCGCCGCGGTCGCTGTCTCTCCATTGCCCCCCCCCCCCTTTTTTGTCCATTCTCTCACTCGACCACACGCTCGTGCGTTCATAAACAACCAACCTCCGCCGTACCCTGCGCCGTACCCCGCGCCGTAAAAACTCCCCCCGTCGAAGCCCATAATAGCGCCCGCACAAAAACACAAAACACATATCTTCCAGCCTCCTGCGGAACGAAATTACGTCGGCGACACTCTTTTCAACCTCGGCGAGGGGGACCCACTCTAATCCACCTGTTGGGTCCTAAATCACGCGTAGTAATTTGGCAGCAAGCGGCATGCTGACGATGAAAACAACAACGTCGGCGCAACAATGAAGAGAAAGAGAGAGAGAGAGAGGGATACATAGTCTCTCACCGGCTCCAGCTCCGGGATGATCGTAAAACCGACGCCGTTTTGAGGTTTTACGAGCGCTCGCGTTGTCGAAAGAGTCAGGCGCATGTATACCCATACGGGGCCGTTTGACCCCAGAGGTTAAACCTGCGCTGCCGCTACTGATGCTGTTGGGTGACCTAACCGAACCTGACCCATTGTTTCTCTCTCTCTTTCTCTCTCTGGCGGTCAAGGTCGTCGGGTGAAGTGAGCAAAGGGACGCTCCGGGGGGAGAACGTACGCCGTAAAGTACACGGGTTCGTGGGACTTGAAAGCTTCCGCTTGGAGCCGAGTTGGAGAAGTACACTGTTGTACCGTTTGTGACGTGAGGTCTTTCTGTAGTTGCTTTTTTTTTGTTTCCGGGAAAGTTTAGTTTTGGAAGTCGGTGGAATTAACGGTAACTGGAGGTTTATGGCTTTCAGGACGGTGAGTTTTTTTTCTGCGTAGTTTGACCGTTAGGTAAGCGAGTCATCTCGAGGGACTTTAAAATCCACTTTGCGTTGAAGTAGCTTTTGAATTTATTACTTTTCTGATCCTTCTGTTTTTTACCGCTTTGCTACGATAAGCGTCAAGCATACTCAAAATTTTCTTAATTTTTTTTACATCTACGGTTTAATACTCTGCTATTAGTTACTATATAATATACTTTTGGTGCTAAACTTGAGGCTTAGGCTAAAAAATTGGCCGTCATTGCTTTTTTTAGGATCGCATAATAAAAAATAAGAAAAGAAATCGGATCTTACATTTTGGATACAGAAGCGAGTTCCAGAAAGAACGATACCTTCTCCCCACATAAAAGTAAATTCATAGCAAAACTAATAAGGAATATAACAAACCCATAAACTTCCTTCTATGCCGTACGTCTTTATTAACAGCCGTACAAGATTTACTACCGCCCAAATATATATCGCCGTTCGAGGTCAAGCTCATCCATCTAATCTCCTACCCAAGCCACAAAAAATCTTCTATCCCCCTCTATAAAACATCCTTACATCCACATTTCATATCCACCGGTCACCAGCAAGGTCAAATCCACCATCAAAAAAATTCACCCAAGCTCCTTCGTTCTCTCTCTCTCTCTCTCTCTCTCTCTCTCTGTCTCACTCTCTCTCTCTTCGAATACAGTGCCAAAAAGACACACTCACACAGGCGCAGGTGTGCAACGTCGTGTCGTCCCTTGAATTTTGCAGCGCAGAGCCACTCTCGTCTCGTTGCTTCTCTTCTTTTTTTTCCTCGGCGCAGCCGTCTTCGAGTTGTTGTCGCAGTGCACTCGAAACTCGATAGCGTCGGCAGGCGCCTCGCGCGCACCTGCGTGTGTTCTAAAGAAAGAAAAGAGAGCGCGCGCGCGAGGGAGAGAGAGACTTTTTAGACGAAGGAGACGACTGCAAGAACGACGAATTACTTACGCAGTGGAGAATTTTTTTTTTTCGTGATGTGTTGAAAAAGTATGGAACGGAGGATGTTGAATGATTTTTTGTTTTGTCGGAGGTAATGCGAGTAGAATGAGGTTCGTTGGTAGGCATGCTTGATTGAGTCGTAAAAATGTAAATTAGGATTACTTTGTTGCAGTGGTGGATGGTTGCATTCAAAGTGGGGATTAGTAAACAATGCGCGTGGGGCTGTGTGATGTGGTATTGTGTTGACTCGAAGTTGTTTATTTTAATGGCGCGTCCATGAACTTATGGAGTTCGAAAAGAACATTTAGAAAGACTATAATTTAATATGATGCTGTAAAGAAGATTCTATAATGTTCAATTTATAAATCTAATGAAGTGTCGAATTAACTTTTTTTATTACAACAATTTTAATGTACTACGATTATACTATGATTAAGAAAACTATGAAACAAAGAACTATTTTCTTTTGTTTTAACGTAGGTGACTGATAAATATAGTATGTGTAGAAAATCATTAAACGCGAACAGAAATAATATTATTGGCAGGAAAATTGTTTTTATTATTAATATACCCTATTCTTAATAGGAGCTAGTGATGTTTTATAACCATTTTAAACGGCGATCGTTTGGTCGCTTTTTTGAGCAGGAAATAATAATATAAGTAAAAAGCTATTCGCTGTGAGCATCATCCGCATTTCGTGGATAACAGAAACGATCGCAGCGCGAGAAGTGGCGGAATATAGCAATAAAGGGAGTCTTGAAAGTATTAATATATACGTATGGAATATACCCCCCAAGTTGCCATCTTTTGGATGACGCCATCAGTCATGGTTAGAAACCACAAAATCATTTTGTTAACTATATAAAACAACAAAATTTTAAAAGAAAACACAAACCTTACAGAAAAGTCAATCAAACCGAATCAAAACTAATAAAAAAGAAAGACTACGCACACACTCGCACCTACGTATCCTCGATACAGGAAATTAAGCGTTTGTGCATTACCCTCCACCTCCACCCACGACACAACCCCAGCACATCGTTGTACACGGCGTCAGAGAACTGTAACAGCCAGCGAGCGGCAACGGAAATGAAAAGGAAGGAGTTAGGAGACGCGACGCGGCATCATCGCGCGAAAGGTTACACACATGGTGGTACACGTATACACGAGAGCGAGAGCGAAGGTAGTCTCGCGTGTCACGGCTGGTATCTGGCGCGTGACAGCTGCCGGGGTTGCTCAATCGAGGAAATATCGAGTTTCGTGTACTCGCTCCCCACTCCCGTCTAGCTACAGATTCACTGCCGAGGGAGCGAATAACTGACGCGGCTCGAGATCGAGTCGTTGATGGTTTTTTGGAAAATGGCGCGTTTTATGGGGGACAGGTGAGATAAGAGGGTATGGGATGGAGCGTAGATATGATTTGAAAAAAAAGATGCGAGATTCGAAGTTATGGTTAGAAAGAAGGGGTTTGTTCGAGGGATTCTTTGTTTGATCTAGAGCTGATAGACTGGTAGAAACGAAATGGTTTTTATGGGTAGTTTCTGAGCATTTTTTTTTATATAATGTTCTTTTACTAGCGAATAATAGTTTTTTGATATAATAAGATATATTGTGCAATAAAGCAAAACTAATATTTATCTGCAAAACACATTTGTTTTACATAAAAGTAATAATTTTGAAATGTTATCGCTGTGTTATTACTGACGAATGTGATGATATTTAATACTAATATTAAAGTTCATCGAAAATGCTTTTTTATACACACAAATGTTTCTATTATTTGAAAATGATATAACTACATATACCGTTGGACAATATAAAACAATAGTAAAATTAATAACACTGTCCGGAGTAATTGCATCCTTCTGCATCGCAACCTACACTACAAATGAATCAAAATAGCTTTCTCCAACCTATACCAAACAATGACTCTTTAACTACAACGAGTTATTACCTAATACACCGTCAACATAAACCACAACTCCCAGCCACATTATTGAACGTACATCAAATTTATTTAACAACCCAGCGCATCGACTCCCTCTATAAATAACCCGCCTATTAACGAATCAACAAAGCATCCAAAGAATCCCGCTTCATCGACACCACACACGCACATTCTCCTCTCACCCAACTAAGGAAAAATCTCATTTTCCGGTCAGTTGTCCATACAACATTCGCGTAGTGGAGCCACTTAATACCTCTCTCTCTCTCTCTCTCGTAAAACTCGCCAATCCACGCACTCTCCCGACGATAAATAAACAGATTTGCAAGACGCTAAGTTTAGAGCCGGGGCCGATCCGGGGCAACGATCGGACTGACCGCGTCGCGCCGAGTTGCGACACACGCGCGCGCGCACAGAAGCTGCAGCGGCAAGTTGCGAGTCGTTGCCTAGGTCAGCCATCCATCTGGCTGTATCTATCCGTCTCTAGGAGTCAGCGCGTGGGATAAACGGCCACTTGGCGCGCGGCCGTTCAACTGCCCGCGTGCACGGCTTGACGGACGGACGGGACGGAGACGCGGAGAGTGTATTAACGTTTGGACGCGGAGATGAAGCGAATTGACGAGTTAGAGGCTGATGCGAGTTGACAAGTGGTAGATGGGATAAGCAGGTTGGGAGAGTGCGAGGTTGCGGTGAGTGGTGATTTCGATCCGTTTGCTTGGTTTGAGGTGCTTTGTTGAAGAATCATGATAGTTCGGATATTTTTGAAATGTAGGTGAGGTTCTAATATGGGAGAGAGTTAAATTAGGATTTAATCGAACGTATAGCCTTGGAGATAGATTGTTTCAACTTTCTGTTATTTATAATACTTCACATGAACGTTTGTTGCCATTAAGGTAGAGAAACTAATGTATTTCTCAATCAATAGCAAAGAATCGACGATAGCGATTGAAATAGATATTGGATTAAAATTAAATCGATATGTACTGAAATAGATATATGCTGCAATTTCAGCGTTATCTACCGTACCATATCAACGTATAAATAATTCTAAAACTACATAAGTAAAAACAGTATTTTTATATTTATTTCCGTAATTAATTTTTAATTATCGCTTTTTAATATCTTAAAAATTGAATTAATAATAATGAGTTAAAATCTTGTTTTAATTGTTGAACTTTTGTCACAAATAAAAAAATTGTTTTAATGACTTATAAAAAGCATCTTTCTCAGGGGGAAATTATTCTCGGCGCACGCGTTATCAAAAGAAAAAAGTGTACAAAGATTTACAAATGAGAACAACCACGTCAGAGAGTGACACGAATTTTATTTTTATCGTGATGCGTGCCCTACGGCGCGCGTTTATGTCGGGCTTGAAATTGCGCGCGAAATGTGCAGGTAGACAGGTGTGTCGTTCTTTTCATTTAAAATTGCCTGTGCAAGCTTCAAATTAGCGTGGATTAAAAGAAATAATACTACTATTAAATCTACAGTTTTTTTTTAATAATTCGTTATTGCATATAATTTTTTATGATAAAAGATGTGTAAACACTTTTATTATCTTTACAAGATTTAATGTTTCTCTCAAAGATAATATAAATTTCATATTTTAAGTTTTCCTTGAAAATGTTCATAACCTGCTTACGTAATCTTAATTGGACTATAAATCACAACTTCACATTGCAATGATATTGCAACATTTTAACCTGCTACAAAGTATTATTAAACTTTAACAAAGAAATGATGCGTAAAACTTGAAATAAATCATGCGAGTATAAATAAAATTATCTCTCTCATTACTCAGCAGCTTTTATATAACTATGTTTAAATGACGAATTATTCGTAAAAAATAAAAATATGTTTCAAATTCAGGGCAATTTAAGACTCTCTCCTAATTCGATTAATTACATTTTGATACACGGAGATAAATAAAAAGAATCTACTGTAACGGATGTTGAAAACGTCGGTTTTAGCTTTCTACATTTACAGGTTATAACCGCTTCTAAGAAAGCTGTAACTCTTCTCAGGACTCTCTTCGCGGTCCGCGCTTTTAAAAGACTGAAATTTTGCTTGAAAGAAAATTCTTTTTTACGTAGATTATCCTTAACTTCTAATACTTTAAATATTTAACATTTTTCTAAAACGCTAATCTGACATTCTGTTTTACTCCGTGTATCTAAATGTGAAAAAAACCACTCGCAAACAGACGAAATGACCCTACTGGGGGTATAACCAAAGAAACTCACCTCCTTGTCCTGGTCCTTCTCGGTGGCCTCGTCCTTGTCCTTGTCCTTGTCCTCGGGCGCGTCCGTGTGCAGGCCGATGCCGTTCGAGGTCGGCTTGGCGTCCGCCTCCTCGATCATGCCCAGCTTCTCGATCTTCTCGGCGCCGTCGGCGCCCACGACGCCACCCTCGGCCGGTGCGCCCTCCTTCTTCGGCGTCGTCGTTATGTCGACGGACCTTCTGCTCTGTCGCGCTCCCATTTTGCCTTTGCTCTGTGTGTCGCTCTGTGTGATAGCCCTCTGCTTTCCTCTCTCTGTTTACGCCGCGAGCTCGGCCGCTTTCAGACTTTTCCTCTTATATCTGAAAAGAAGGAAGAGATTATTAGGTACTGAGGTTTTGCTTTTTTGTTTGCTGAGATGGAGGTTTGGGGAGGTTAGCCGAGTTCGCCTGGCAACGGCGGAATGGAATATTTGTTTTTAGAACTAGAATTTAGGATTTGTCGTAAAAAATGCAGTATATTGAAGAAACGATTTTTCTTACAATAAGAGTATCTGCATATATTCTTATAGTTAGTAACCGTTATTCTTATTGTAAGTAATTGTTTTTCTTATTTTCCTATCAAAACATAACCTTAAAAGGACTTGCAAAATTAAAGATATGAACAATTTATTTTCTTTAAGAATAATTAAGACAAAATTTAAATAATCTACTTTATGTAGTAAAAATATCGTAGTAGATAAGTATTCGTGAAAATAACTGCTTATCTTATAATCCCAGTTTAAGTGTATTATATCGTTCATGTTATTAATATCAGTAAACAAACACGAACGAGAACGAACCGCAAGTGAATATAAATGATCGTATTCGTGAGGTATACGCCAAACTTGTTCGAGAATATAAAGCTGTCACTGACAGTGATATTTCACGCAGATTAATACCAAACATCAAATTTGTAGAACATACGCAGTGGAATGTGCATAATGATCATAACTTAAGAACGAGTACCTGTTCGAAGAAGATAGAAACTATATTAAATTGGACTTTTAAAATATTTTTTGAAAGTCTTATAAATGCAAAATTGTTCCAGTTGGTAAAGAAATTTATTAAAATAAATACTATAGCCAATTAAAAGTAAAATGCGACGAATTTTATACATAAATAGTAAAGGAATTTAAAATGATACCAAAATGGTATAATAAATATTTATTAAATATTTTATAAAAGAAACTTGAAATACTATAATTAAAATGCATTAAAAAAGGGTTGTAAAACGTAGGTGCAGTAAACTATGTGGAAAAATAGAATAGAATCTCGTAAACTTTCTTTGAAGTTTATTTTCCATCGTTCCCACGTAGAACACGTAATCCATTTACGAAGTTTTGAACTATACTAAAAAGCTTAGGAACGTAATTCAAAGGTTCATTGGAAGTCATGTTCATAAATATAGACATACGGTACTAATCTGTTTTGTACTTTACTACACATTACCAATATTTTTAAGTGTTAAGTGAAATTGAATAATACTAAGTCAACCAATAGTTATTTAAGAATAATTGATAGTTGTATATTGCCATATTATAATGCTTTTCTACATGTGAATAATTATGTTATTACTATTTCTGTAAATTTTATCTATGTATTAAATTTGTTTCAAACAATAACTTCTACTGCAGTAATAATATAATGGAGTATAGCTCACGGAAAGTGCAATAAAAATAATCTTACTGCATATTTATATTTTGGGTATGCATCATTAAATTCCAGAGAAAAAAGAATGAATGTGTCAAATACCATTAACAAAGTGCAAAAGTAATTGCACATTACTCATCTACAATAACTGTAACCTTTCTCGTTTCAGCTTTATCTTAATTGTTTCCTGAATCATTCAAAAATAACTCGTTCAAAACAATACACTGATAAAAAAAATCCGACTAGAATATGATTTAAAAATCAGCAAGTCCTAAATTTAGACGCATCTTCGATTCCTTCAACTTTGTCATTCCAACACTATATACAGCAACGTTCTAAAACCTTTATGGATCAAGCAAATACGCAAAAAGAGAAGATTCTTTTACTCTAACCACACCGCATCCTTCGGTAAATCACCTTTAATTCTCCCTCCCAGACAAGCACTCTGTCATTAAAGACAAAAATACATCGGCGCGAGTGCAAATGAAAGGGGTACCGTTTCCCAGAGCCAAGAAAAAAGTCCCGACGCCTCGACAGCCGAGCGGCGCGTAATAACGGAAGAAAAATCTGCGCAGGTCGTGGGCAGTTTCCGTCGTCGGCGAAGGGACCTCGAGCGAGCAAGAAATGCACGAGCAGCGGCAGTAGCGTTATCGGGCGCAAAAGTGGCTCGCGTGACGCATGACGCTCTGCGCGCAGATAAAACTCCGCTGCGGCCTCAAGTTATACTCTTGTAGGACACAAAGAAAAACGTCCAGGACGCGCAATCGCAAGGTCGTCGTCACTCGGAGAAGGGGGCGGGAAAAATGCGTAACCTGCATTCGGAGTGTGTGCGCACCAGCTGGAGCTGGAGTATAGCCTTTTTCGTAAGGTGGATGATTTATCGTCTTTTGCGTGCGTTGAATGCGTGTGTTAAGATGTAATCGAGTTTTAAGGTGGATTCATATATCAGAGGGTTGAGTTATACTTTAAAGTGTAGTTTGTTTTACTTGAATGGTCGAGAAAATGCTTTTGTTCTTTTGTTTTAATAATGAGGTAAGTATATGTGACTCCGATACCACGTTATGAAGTATAATAATTATGAAATATAAGTAAAAGAAACAAGCAGAAGTTAAATAGATGATTCAAATGAGTTTATAAAATTTATCTGATGTCATCAGCAGCGCCGATCCTCAAGTTGAATAGAAAACAATAAATAATGTTACTTTCAGAATATATCGTTAATAATCACGATGCAATAATTTTTACAATTATTTAATTTCAGAATTCTCAGTTATGTTACCTACTAATATAGCTGCACAAATTGAAAACTGCTTAACATATTTAACTTCAATAGTCTCTTTAATCAGCAGTCAGTGCAGACGAGACATCAGTGTTCATATAAGAACATTTCAAAATGTCTCCTAGAAACTCTAATTTCACTTCAGTTTCATCGCTGTATCCAACTCCTCCAGTGAAAAAAGGGGGTCAGAATCGCAAAATTCCAGCTTCCAGCTTGGTGAAGTATAACCGCGCTCCAGTTAGCCTCGCGAGAGGTCCCCACGCGAGCCTCTAACGAGCTTTCTGTAGAATCCCGGAGTGCCGTGTATAACGGCTCTCAAAGTGCAGCTTTCCGGCCGCTTCGAGACAAAGGGGAAGACGACGAATAATCGGGGCCTAGCTGACTAATTGCCCGCGTTTCAGCCGATACGCTAATTATCGCGCAATGAGAAAACTCAGGAGAGAGATAGCGAGTATGTGTGCGTATAGCCTAGCGCGTCCATTGTTTCGCGTTCGCAATAACGATGGCTTCTGCTTTTTCCGCTTTTTTTTGCAGGTGGGCTAGCCGAGCTATCATCTCTGCCTCGCGACTCCTCGAGTGCAGATGTGGGTAGAACTTTGGAGAGATATACGCCGGTGCTGCTCCAGTTTTGAGTTGACTAATGCGGGTCTAAGTGCTACCGCGGCTCTGCAAAAAACTGCGGATGTAGCTAGATGGCAGAGCTGGGAGTTTCTTTGAAGATGCTTTTTTCTACTTTGGGAATTATATAGTGTGTGTTTTCTAGTAGGCAGTCTCTCTGGTGGTATGAAAAATAATTACGAAACACTCTTGTTGTCTTTGTTAATGGTATATGAGATACTCGGATAGACATAAAATATTGTTTCAGCGAGTACCAGCGTTGCAGTTCATATGCGAGTGGCAATTGTAATACCGCGTAATGGTGATACTGGACTTGTTAAACTGAACTTCCGCCATGCAAGAAAACGCACTTTGCAAATTATGTTTAATGCAACTATGTGAAAAACAGTTCTCGACTACAGTTAAGTGGTAATTGCAGTAGCTATATTTTTTAGTAGTTTTATAATTCTGCAATATGAGTACGTTGATGCTTTTCTTGGCTAATATTTGCATGAGCTGAAGTATAACAGGGTCTTGCTCAACAAATTTTAATAATCGATTATAAGTCGACAAGTTCTTAATAAAAACAGCATTCAAGCTTTACAAAAACTAGAATAATGTGTTAAGAAAATATGTATACAACATTGCAACAAAATGCTAAGTAACAATTTGCTTCTTTAAATTATGTTAATCGCCAACCTCCTAACATTGAATTTAATAGCTACGTTCACGCTGAATGAAACCTATTCAGTATTCTCGCTGATTTCGTACAAAGAGGCGTTGATTGCTCAAAACCCATAGAATCATGAGCTTGGAAAATAGTTTACCAAGTACAAGATTTAGTGTCGAGTTACATGCCTCACTAAACCCATACCATGTCACTTTACCCGCACACGCAGATACAATTTCATAATTCATTATTTTCGTTCCCGTCATAACGAATATAAAAGCCAATTTTTTGCAGCTACAACTCGGGGCTCACAAAGTCTCCTAACGGGGAAGCCATAAATTCAATTTACAAGACAGTTTCAGTCAAAACCGCTATGTACACCCTGATCCAGACATCCAACGAGACTAACCACGGCAAAGCTCCACATATAACTTTCCTTTCAACGCTCGGACGACGCGCTCTGCACAACCTCGCTGACATGCAAGAGCATACAACGTGGATGAAGAAGAAAAAAAAGCGCGGACTAGAGGAAAAACAGCCGCGCACAACCCGGCTAAATCCACGAACGAGCGAGGAGAGAGATATCGGGCCTAAAAACGAGGCGAAAGTCGTCCCAGGGAATTGCAAATCCACTGCACCAAAGCCGTTGCTGCGACTAACGATCGTGTAAACTCCAGCTTTAACGAGAGTGAATTATGCACGCAACCGCGCGCTGCAGTGGGTGTATGTACGTATACGTGTGTATGTGTGTACCTCGCGTGCTGCTGCTGCTGCTGCCTGCATGCACCTTTCTAATGCTCTCTGGGTATATCCAGGTGCGCGTTGCTTGCTGTCTTCCAGGCGTTTGCGAGACGATGCAGGAGTTTTTCCAGGGAAATGCCTATTATTGTCCAGGTGCAGCTCACGAGCTCACGAATTCTGGTGGTTTCGAGGTAGACAATGGAGGTTTTCCGCGCACTCGTGCGCATACGTGCACGTTCTGTGTGTAGCGTAGGTGTGCAGTGGTGAAGGTTTTAAAAATGAGATTGAATGGAGGTTGAAACGCGGCTAATGGTGCTTGTTATTGGAGAAATATGTACAAGAGAGCTGGGTTACGAATGTTGCGATATTTCGTGCTGAGAAAACTTCGTGAAGGATTATATAGAACGTAATATATTTAGAGGCATGGTCTTTTGTATTAAGAAAAATAGTCCGAATGAGTTGCGCTAAAAAGTGCGAGCTGAAACTTTTCCTATCAAAGTGAAAGTACCAATACCAGGATGCTTGAAAAATAGTACTGATAAGTGAACAGGAGGCCTCTGCGAAGGTCTCCAACTATTGAAATAAGTGTTGAAACTATCCAAGTACAGGTACTGTGCAGATATTTCTACTTATTTCAGTATCGGAACTATTACCTTGGTTCAAAAGGGATTATTTTCAATAGTAAAGAATTTTCTTCCCATATTCAACCATGATTTAGTTCAAAATGGTTCTTTTCGGACTAATAGGAAAAGTTTTCGTTCATAATAATTTTTTCCTAATCACTTATGTTTGAAGAGATCGTTCCTCTGAGTATCCCCATATCAGAATCAGAAGTTACATTTTTTGATCTTGACCGAGTCCACATGCCATTAAAATAAGAAAGAACCTAACGAACCAACAAACTAATATCCAAATATTGAAGCAACGAAACTAATACCCTGAACACTGCAAATCCATGTACCAGACTGCTGTAACACAAACCCTAACCAAACAAACTACAAAGATAATTTACAAGCGCCCTCAAAGATCCTTGTCTCCCCATCGGCAAACAAAAATCTCCTACTCAAGACAAGATACACACGCGCGCGTCCAAGAAGCAACGCGAGCAAGTACACTCGAACTCGTAACAAGCAACCGTGACACGCCTTTTCCGACCAAGCAGCAAGCAAGCAAGCAAGCCAAGAGACTGGGTCAATGATCCTGGTCCCCACCCCTCGGGGCATCCGGCTCGCCCGCTCGCAGGCTGCGAGAACCAACACCTCGATATACATTAGCGCGCGGCCGAGAGGCATTAGGTAATCTCCATTGTCGAGAGTCCAACGGACTCGCGAACGAGCGAGCCTTTCGCGAAGGTACTTCGCGCGCAGAGTGCAGTGCGCAACAACAAAACAACAATCGCTCGATCGATTACTCCCGGGGCTCGAGAGAAAGAGAGAAAGAGCAGAGCGCGCAGTGGTTGCTGTATAGCTGTGCTGTGTGTTTTGCTGCTCTCGCCGCGCTTGGGCAAACTGGTGGCTGTTAGCTTCGCTTTCCCGTGAATTAGGTTCCTTGGTCGGGCTCTATCATACGATGATCCGGCGTCAAAGTAGTGTCACTTGGTGGTACAAGTAGATTTGAGAGTTGGACGTGGATATCTGATCTGTGGAGTTTTTCTCTTGATGGGTTTTTGTGGGTATGGTGGTCTCTTTTATTTTTTGTTTGGATGTACGCCGCTGGTAAATTGCGGGTCTGTCGATTTCGAATTTCAATGATAGATCTGGAGGGTCCTGGTTATTCGGTTGATTGGCTCGATTGGTAACGGGGCCTTACGGTCCACGTGGATCGCGTGTGATTAATTGGTTTGCTAGATCGAAAATGTTCTCGCGTGGTGTAGATGAGTGACGTTGATAGGTCCCGAACATGGGTGCGCGATTGCGCAACCGGCATTAAAACGTGTAACGTGTGACTCGACAAAAATACTTGTACGAGATGTGTTCGGAGGTCTGTGATGAAGTAGAGAAACGTATTGATGATACGACTTGATGGAAAGTAATACTTCGTAATTCAAAGATGAATAATGAATGGGTTATAAAGATTATAAGATATGGTTCGAGATGGCAGGATTATGATTAACCAGCCAATGGATTTCGTCTTGAAGATTTTTTAATATAATCAATGGATAAAGGTAAAATAAAATTTTGCTCTTCAGGTTTAAGAAAGTAACCATTTTAATGAAAATATTATTGTGATAATAACGACCATAAAATATAGTATTACCAACTGTTCTTTGTACGAGATAACCAAATTCGGGCTCACAATAAAACTGGACAGAAGGCTCTGGATATCTTTATCCATGATTCAAGTTATATTTTTATACAATAATTTTATATTGATCAGGATTATTTTTATAGCGAACCAATACCACCGGTGTCGATGACGTGTTTTTTCCCACCTTTATCTCCTCACATACTCCCATTATACATTTCCATCCACCGAAGCAACGCGCGGCTCGTATTAAATCTCGCTATATAACGCTCTTTTACCGCTTCTCGCGATTCATGCGATCTCCTCCTTCAAGCACTAAAAAGGAATCTTCCCCCTTTAAACCTCGCTCACGGGCCAATAATTTTTCCGCATAACAAGCCCGCATCGATCCCACCTCACCGCCTACGTAAACCCATCGCGCGGAGAGAGATCGTCGAGAGATTCGCCTCGTTTTATATCGGCAATTCCCATTCGCGAGCAGAAATCGAACGAAGCCAAGGCAAGAAAGGATTGGCTCCGGCTTCGGATTTGCACATGACGTCCCAGCGCAAGTTTACGATTCTGCCACCCGCAATTTCTCGTCCTTTCCTTTTCCGCTTCCGATGAGAACGTCATGTGTAACGTGTGTGTGGATGGCTTCGCGAGTGCGAGTGTGTGTGCACAACCGCATTTGTCAGTGGGTCGTCGGCCAGTGGCCATTCAGCGAGCGTTGCACTCTCCGCACTGCGCTTTTAAGTTCAATAGACCGAGATGGAGACGCGCGACGATGCACGTACGGAATAAGTGATCAGTTTTATTCGAGGGCAATCGAGCGTGCGCTGCGCGCTGGCCGCCGCTTCGAGGGCGAGGATTTTTTTACAGTTCGTTGGATTCATTCGAGTACACGAATCGGCTTTTTGCAGTTTATGAGGGCGTAGGAGGTTTTGGTGAATTCGATTAGATGGTGATAAAAAGTCTAAGATCTGTATAAATTTTAAAACTTTAAACGTAAGTATCTTACTTCAGAAAACAGGAAATGCTAGCCACTTTTTATACACGCCTATCTTTAGTTTTGATCTTTTTGTACTAGATCTGAATTTCGGGTTTAAACGAAGCAACTAATCGAATGACCTTTTAAATGATTATAAGAGATGGAGCGAGTTCATTTTTAGAATATAATGGCGTTGCTTAGTCGAGGTTTAAATAATTACTCTTCTGCTGGATAAAGCAGCATACGCACATGGAAAAATGTGTAATATTAATACTGTTTAATACTATTAACTTATGACCTATGACTGTTGGAGTTATTCTTGCCCCGTATATATTTTTTTCTTAATGACAATTCGAATTTAGCGCGCTATTGACCGTTTCAAGTTTGTAGTGCCTTAGTGAACATTTAAACCAAAATAGACAAAACTTGCCGAACCAAATGATGGAAAACGTAACTAGTTGCATGTAAAATTGGTAAAACATAACCTTAAATATAAAGTTTTCTGAAGCAGGCAAACAAATTTGAGAAAACATTCTACATTGTACATACATGTGTTTATTAGCATTGAATCCTCTGGTAAGGAGTGCTTTGCAAATTTTGCTTTAAATATATAACAAAATACCGAATATCAGATCTTAGATTTTTTGTTTCCTGTCACTTTTCATAGTAAATAGTTCTAACACTTTTCAATAAATTAAAAACCAGTATGAAAACAGGCATTATAAATCTTATACCCAAATACTAAAAACATCCTTTTACACGAACACAAACAACCTTGAACCACCCCACAAAAACACACCAACCAGACGAAAAGAAAAAATACGATCCCCCGCATGCACAAGAGAGCCCTAAATTTTCGTCCCCTCCACCATCCACGTCATGCAAACGCTCTTCTCTCATCCACATCCACATCCAAGCGAGAGAGCGCTCGCGGAATGCCACAACCACTATAAGGCCACTCCTTCTCGGTATCTCTCTTTTTGCCGCTGCTGCCGCGCGCGGACAGCCGCCCCAAACCAGCCGGAAATAAATTGGACCACCTTGCCCGCGCGCATCTGCAGCAGCAGCAGCCGTAGAAACGGGGACGACGACGCCCAGGAGGAACGAGCGCGCCAGTTTCTCTGTACAAGCTCTGCCCCCCGAGAGACCCTCTTTTTTTTGCGGCTTTCTGAGTCGCTCGCGGAACGAGATAGAAATTTTAATATTTCATCTCCAGAAACTAGTTTGCGCGCTCGCTGTATTATTCTTGAGCAGGAGATTAACGTTTTCTGGATTTTGGGTTGGTGGTTTTTTGGAGGTTCTTTGGGTGTAAAAAGTGGATGAAGAAGCGTGGAGGGGATATTGTCGCTAATGGAGGACGGATAAGCCGGGGTCAATCATTAAATGGCAGATGGTTTGAAGATGGCTGTGGTAATGATTGTATAAATGAGTAAAGAAGTTAAACGTTGGTTTGAGGGTGTTTACTCGGGTTTTGGAGAAAAAGAATTATTCTCGCGAACGAGTTTTGAACCACGTAGGCCTTTGTCGTTCTAAATAAAGGCGCACTGCATCACGTTGGAGAAATAAAGCAAGAATTTGATTTAAGGTTCTGTGTCGGATAACAGTGGGGGCGACATCCTACTGTGCTTTCAAATGCGTCATTTAGTTCTTACTTTTCGTGGAACTTTTTGTTAAGCCTCTTAATTCAAAATAATTTACCAGTGATAAATGGCTGTATAGTCTTCAAATCTCTTATTGTCCAGCATAGAATTATATACTGTTGCATTTAGACCACACAAATATAACAAAACAAAACAAAACAAAAGTAAGTATGCTTTTACAATCTTAAGCAATGCTCAAATATGATATTTTTCCATGCACATTCCAGAAATCCCTTGAACCAACAACTACCTCAAGCCCCGCGCGCAATTTCGTAAAACGTAAACAAGCCAAACAGAAAAAGGCAAGAACCGCACGCGCATAAATTAAAAGAAATTAAACCAGATCTCGGTAACGCAAGCGAGACCTCTCCCTCTCTCTCCCTACATTTTCCCCGCGTATAAGCCGTGCGCTTGGCACTCCGGTCACGATTAAAACTCAATTTCAATATAGAGGAAGACAAAAAGAGAACGGCGAGCGTGGTGCACGCGCGGCGCGGAGAGTTCCATTAAGCGCTCGCTCGCTCCGGTCGCGGCGTAGTTCCCTTTTTTCGCGATTTCCGACGCGAACGGGGGCTTTTATGTACGCTGTGCCCGCGTTTCCGGCACGTACGGGAAGGTCATGGAGTACGGGCACACACGCACATGTGTACGCGAGAACCTGGTGTACGGAGACACGGAGTAGGGTATCTATATTTAGAGGGGGCTGCGCGAGGGGGGGAGTGGCTATACGGAGTATTCAATGTGAAATTGGAAAGTACTTTCAACGAGAAATAGAGCAGGAACTAATGTAAATATCATACGGAACAAGATGTGTTGACAATAGAAGAGCTTTAACTGCATTGTGCTTATCTTTCCGAATCTTAAAAACAGTCTTGTATCTATTTTTTATTCCTTACATTTATTTATTTTGTTCACAAAATTTGTCCCTGTTTATTTTCTGTGCGAAACCCTTTAATACTTCTTTAAAAATCTTAAGTTTCTTGATAATATCAACATTAAAATACTTTGATTTTATTCGAAAAACACGATAAAAATAGAATCTATTGAAACACACTTGATTGTACCTCAAACAGCTTCGAAAGTAATCCAAAACTCCTACTTTAGAGATTCAAGGTTATTTTCGGTACTAAAATGTTATTTTTCGTTTCACTTAATCCCTGATAAATGCAAAAAAATCCGAACGATTCGTTGTTTTGACCATCCAATTTCACGTGTAACAGCCCGACTTGGTGCTGCACGTGTAAAAGTCACGAGAGCGCGCGAGCGCAAGAGAAAGAGGTGATGTGTGTAAAAGCCTCCCTTTCATCTCCACGAGCTCGAAATCGAAGTCAGGGCCATCAGTCGCGACGCGCCTTTTATTTCGCGTCTCTCGTCTGCACTCGCGGCAGGATGTACATCACTATACACGGCGCACTCGGCTTTTGCCGAATTTCCTCTTTTATTTCGCACTACGATGGATTCGTAGCGTCGCGCGCTCTCTCTGTATGTGTAGTGTGTATACACCAGGGAATGCCATTTTATTTGCAGGAATGATCGAATCGAGTGTTGAATTACCAAAGACCGGGTTCGATTTTGTTTTATTTTGAAGCTGTTGACAATTTATCAAAATGGGAAACTGCTATTATTTGTAATACCCGCTAAAGGTACGATGAAGAAAATGTTGTTTGTTAAAGTATTTCTGTATACCTGCGCGGCACGTCTTTTTCCTTTACTTAATTAAATTGTAGAATCATGTAAAATTGCCACTTTTATGTTCAACGCTATCTAATTTCCACTTGCAGCTGTTCAAAGGCTTTAAATGAGATAGGTCGTAAAACAAAGCAATTTTATAAATTAATTCCCGTTAATGAATCTAATTAAGATGTATATCTTTCGCGGAAAGTAAAGCGTATTCTAATTATTGTAACACCGATACTTTTTATTTTAAGCGCATCCAATGAATTTCTATCAGAGGATTCCCTCCTACCCTATTTGCATACAATGGATTTGAATTTCAATAGGGGAAGTAAATGCCCCAATTGTTTTGCATGAACATATTATTGGGTGCTGCTTGGCTCCAAACTGTTGTCGATTGAAATTCCTATCGAGTCAATGATTTCATATACCGCGTTTGATGGACGGTATATAAATAATATGACCGTAAACACTTGAACATAAAATTTATAATTACTTTGTCTGATGAAAAATAGTAAGCATAAAAATATGTTTCACTCTATTGGAAAAGTTAAAAACTATTATCCAGGAATTAACGATTTTCTATCGAAGTAGCCTACTTTTGATCAAAAAGTGTTTTATAAACAGTCGAATTTCTACCAAAGCATTGGCCTTCGATTTTGAGTTCTACAAGGAAAACAAATATTGTACTGCGTAGTATGCATATAAAAAAATAAAATTGTAGGTCAAGTAAAACAGAATGATAAGAATTCTTAGATTAAAAAATAAGTGTAAGAACACGTGTAGGCCAACAAGACACGACTAACGTAATTCCACTCAATGACACATGTTACCTCGGCAAGAAAAGACCAAACTGTAAACGCCAGAATATACTATCCAAACAACCGTAAAGCCTCGTAATCTAATAATTACTCAAACCAGCAGCAGCCGCCATATCCAGCACAAAACAGTCGATTCACAAAAGCCACGAGCGATCCCTCGCTCCATCATCTTCAATTGTAATGCCTCGGCATCGGCTGTACGACTATTGCATGTAAATCCTCGCGTCACCGCTTGTACTCCAGAAATGCATTCTACCCATAAATCACTTGCGTACAAAAGTTTCCCTCGCCGGCGGAGCATTAAACTCTTCTCTCCGAGAGGGGCTCGCACGTACCTACGCGCACACGAAGCGAGAAATCGTGATGATGATACACGGGCTTGCATTGCGTAAGTCGTCGGGATTGCGCAAGAAGGAGGACGACGAGGCAAGCAAGCAGCAGGTGAGGAAGAAAAATGTCGGGGCATGGAAGGATGATGCTCGATTTTATCGCGCGAAGCAGGCTACTTCATTCTCCTTTCTCTTTACACGATAGCGTAAGTGTGTTTATGTTTATGTGTGGGTAAGGTGTAAGGCGTGATTTATCTATTATGGAGTGCAGGTGAGTATAGATGCGTTTTTTTAACTTCATAATCGTGGAACTTTATGCCCCATCTTCACTTACACATCGATATAGAGATCAGCTTTAATAGTTTCCATTTTAAGCTTAACACTTAGATGATAATTATATGGAAAATATACTGTAAATTGAGTATGTGGAGTTCATAAAAAAGTTCGTGATAAAACTTTTAGCAAGAGATACTATAAGTAACTGCAGAATACAGGAGAAATATAGAAAACTTTTAAAAATGTATCTGAACCTTCAAAAAAATTGAGGAATCGCGTTTTTACAGAAAATCTATTTCTATTATTCTCAATAAAATTATTTCGTTTCAGCTATGCAAACTACCATATCTTATACATGTCTCATATAGCTCATACCATATCTTATCATGCTGGCTTCAAATTCAAAGGCTGATAATTTGTACACCAAGTTCGTCAGAAAAATGACATTAAATACAATAAAAAAGGGCCTTTTCCAGTAAAGCATTACTCAGTAATCACGCAGATTACACTACGAGGTCAACCAAGAACCGCGGAGGCGAATATTTTTGTCGCGCCGCGCCGCGTTCAATGGATTAACAAGCGAGTGTATACTCGGCTCGGGTCACTATACCATTCTCAGCCTTCTTTTAGCCTCCTCGCGCGGCTGAATTGTGGAGAATACGAAGAGAGACGCCCGCGGAGCAGAAAATAGCGAAAGACGGAGAATGAGAATGAGAGTGGCGGAAGAGAGAACGAGTGCTCTCTAAATTTCTTGGAGCGAAAACTCATATTGTACTGGTGGAGTTTTCAAGTGGGATTGCTGTTTTCTTTTTTGAGACTGAAATTTTCTACTCTGGCGTTACATTGTTTCTGTTTCTTTCGCTCTTCTGCAATTTGCATGATGTTGCTAACGTAAAAGTTTATTTTGTCTCTGGAGTTGAGTGATTTCTCGTAATTAAAATTCGTTGATTATTATTTACAGCGGATATTAACATTGTATTGTAATAAACTTTGTTTGCTAAAGTCATAAATACTATAAAGTAACTCTTGAATAAATATACAAAAAATCTGCGGAATTTCAATTTAATAAGCGTATTCCTTATTATATATCGCACACACAAAACGAACAAAATTCCACAAGCATCATCCACGTTTTACGCCGAGAATCAACTTTCTAATTTACAATCATTATCTCGTAAAGTAAATTAAGCCAAGAGGAGCAACAGAAATTTCATCTCATACACACGCTTTCATAAAGTATTTACAACGCGCAGCGCGAAATTATTTTCAACCCTGAGAATACCTAATGAACAAGCCCCGAAAAAAAAATCACACGACGGCGACGAGCGCGCGCGCGCGCGCGCACCACAACAAAAATGAGAGAAACGAGATACGTGAGAAAAACTCTCTCGACTGGTGTGTTTTCGTCAATAAACGGGCAGCAGCAGCAGCAGCAAGTGCAGACTCGGAGAGAAGAGCCGAAGAAGACAAGGACAGAGACAGCAGCAGACAACAGACGCAACGCAACGAGTCGCCGCGAGGGTATACCGTATAAAAGAAGAGCAAGAGAGAGGGAGAGATATTATATTTGCCGCGCGCGGCTGCCGCTGCAAGCAGCGCGAGAAAGTGCGACGAACCCGAGGCATTCAAGGTCTCTTTTATCTTGGCGCCTTTTTTCTTTCTCTCTCTCTCTATCCCCACCCCTGTTTCATCTGATATTTTCATTTAGGAGCGATTTATCATCATAGGGGGGAGGGGGATAGAGAACGAGCGAAAACGCGAGGCAAGATGCGCGGCGATCGCGCGCGCGAGCCTCTCTCATCTGGCGAATTAAGGGGGAGCGTCATTTTTATACGCCTATTAAGAGAGAGCGCGATGTGTTATAAGTGGGAAAATGTTTGGAATGCTACGAGATGCGTTGCGAGGAGTGCCGCCAAGCGAGTGCGGTTGGAGGTTTCGCTGTATCTCGCGGAGAGTCTTGGAACCTCAACTATGCGTGGTATACGATCGTGATGAATTTTAAAGTGTATGTATGTGTGCGGTATTAATTTTATTTTACGTTTTTTAATCTTTTTGTTTGTTTTAGTTTGGTACGCAAGGTAAACATAACAAAACACGTACTTGCGTTAAGATGACATTTGTTTTCATGTGTTTGCTGACAATCATTGCGTTATAGAGTACATGTAATATTAATTTAACCCTATGAAGAAGCCCACATCTTTTATTGTTAATTTGCAGACAACCTATGTACTTATATATACATTTTTTGGTTGCTGAGTAGTGAAAATTACGTTCTTAGAATTTTTTTTATCTATAGCATTTTTTAATTTATTTAAACTTGAAAGTACAAAAGATCCGGATTCAAAAGTTAAAAGCATGACTCAAATAATAAAAAATAAAAATAAATATGTTAACCTAGCATTCCCACTGCAGTGCTTCATACGGTCAATAAACATCTATTTGAACAAATTATAGGGATTATTTTGAATTAATTGTAATACACTTTTTGTGAACCCTTTGTGGCCCACATTTTTCTGTTCAATATTTTAAGCTGAAAATTGTTACTCGGGGGTTTTTGGGGTTGCTGATTATGAATTTGAATTTTTGTTAATTAGTATTATAGAGAAACCTCTTAGCTAATAGAAGATAATAGCCACTAAGCCACAAAGGGTTAAAGAATGATTTAATTAAAATGATAAATCTTTTTTTCTCAGTGTATCATAATAGCTTTCTAAATATTTATCAACACTTTCAACTATTTTTAATTTTTTATTCCCACAAAAATTATAAATCAAAGAAAATTCATTACTCCCGCCACCCAAAATCCCCCCCCCCCCCCCCTCCCCAATTCATCGTCTCGCTTCAAAGTTCAACCACGCTCCTCCCAAACTCTCGAGAATCCGTCGACATCCAATTAATTCCACTACCCAGCTGTACGAGTACACTCTACACCATGTATCCCGAGCCGTCCGCGCGTACAGCCACCACATGACTAACCACCGTACGGGAAAAGCTCTTTCCGCGCTACAGCGTCTCAAACTCAAGTCAACTCGGCAAAACCGGCTTCTTAATGAAGCCGGCCGCCGGCGTCGGCCGCTGGCGCGCACTCGAATTAGAAGTGGCCCCGTTAAATCGAGAGTCAGAGAATCTCCCGCGCGCGCTAATATCCGCAAGCACTCGTCGCGCATATATTTCTGGACTTTATGACCGTGTTACCAGCAGAGCGGTTGGCCAGCGATTGGGCGAGTCTCTGAATGCACTAGGCCGCTCCAAAAACCTATTTCGGGAATGCCGAGGTGTGTGTTTGTGCTTTTGCTCTATGGTTAGAAGTGTGTGTGTGTGAGTTGGGTGATGAGGAGCGAAGCTTGCGAGTTGGTGTTTGCGGTGTTTAATTGCGGATTGAACGATGCTGCCGGTTGGGGTTTGTAGGGCGATGTGGGATTGGAGTGGGTTGGTTTGCGATAAAGTATGATGTTTGTTGTGATGAGGGTTTCAATTGACATTGTTCGAGTTTGAAAGCGGTGGATGCACTCTATTTAGAGGCTATAAGAGTCAAAATAAAATTTAAATTTGTAGTCTTGAATGTTACCGAGCAGATGGTAAGTGATAGAGTTGTGATTAAATGTTTGTAATAGCAATTAAATTACGTAATATAACAAGTTATGTAAAACCAAGACATTGTTACCCTTTCTTATGTAATTCATTACACTAAGTTTCAAGTAAATCTTTCGACGCTTCTACAAATGCTATTCAAATACAACCTAGAGACTGGTCTTTAGAAACTGTACTCGAATGTAGTCCGTTGAAATATTAAAATATTTGGTATAAACTTCATATAATGGTAGATACATACGAAAGGGAAATGATGTCCTGGTTCTGCATAATTCCTTCTGTATATTCTATTCTGATAATTTATTTATTCTCGCTTGGTAAAATTCGAGGCGGGAAATTTGAATTTCAAATTTATCCTCGCAAAACAATAGCAAACACACAGCTCTTTCATGATATCATTCCTCAATATCTCTAAAAATCACATTTTTTCAGAAACAAAAGAAAAAGGTTAGCTCTAGTCTTACATGTTTGCAAATACAAGAGCAACAAAACAAACGCGTTTCCCCGAATCATGTCGGTGACGCGATAGTCGGTCACACACCGGTGCGCGCCCCTCGCACTTCCGGCGTCCTCCGCTGGCTTTACTTCCTTCCTCCTACTCCTCTTCCTTGCGTAAAACTTGAAAACTCATGTTCATCTCTTCTGTATGTACACATTCGTTTCCTACCGTTACAGACCTAGTTCCTAATAAATTTTGTTGTCAAACCAGTTGTTACTAAAAACAGTTTCAAAATTTCAGATATAACTATTTACTATTGCAGAATGTGTATATTTAAAGTCTGAGGAGCTTAAGTTTTTACTTCTGCAGCGTACCGTATTTGCGTCAATTCATTTCTCTCATAGAAAGTGTCAATTTGCTTAACGCTGAAGCAACTTGCAAAATGTATGAAATTAACTATATGAAGAATACGGGTTTTCCACGAGAAAATATTGCTCTTTCCCATTATAAAGTCAAATTTGCGAAATTTCCTAACGAAAGTTAAACGTGACCGCCCATTTTCTGCCAAATATATTTTGTCTAATTTTGGGCGTATGATTAGTTTCAGTAGAAAAACTTCGTAAGCCTGACTTCAGAAATGGAAGACGTAAAAGTGTTTCTCATTCACAAACTTTCTTCATTCCTAATTTGATCCATAACGTACGTTTTCTAGACGAAAAATCAATCAACATTGACATGATCCCTCCTGAAGAAATGGGTTAATTAAAATTTACTTTCATGGCATCCAAAAGCTACTCAAGAATCCCTCTTACCCGATCAAAAACTTCTCGGCCCTACACGCTCCCCACATCCCCACGTCCCTCATCTACTCCGCACTCCTCATTCCTTAGTAATGTACATTTTCCTCGTACCCTATACGAAAGAAGCTTAGAGACCTCCTAAGGCAACATCGCCTCTGGCGTCCTTATCCTCCTCGTTTCTCCCCTTCGACACAACCCACACACATACATTCTCAAACTCGCATTCGTCCCCGTCGTCGTCGCATTATACTTGAAAATGAGAATTATGGGAACGCGAAGCAGCGGCCCGTATCGTCATCGTCGTCGTCCCGCATGCTTGAGCAAAGCTACAACACACACACGTGCGTGCGTGCATCGTCGTTCCCCGTTCCCCGTTCCGACGAAAAACGTACGACGCGGAGAGCAAGGCACGCACCCCTTCTCTCTCTCTCTCTTTCCTTTGCGCACACGACCGAGCGCACACACCTTTGCGCTAAATGAGCTTGAGCGAGTCGATTTCGTTTGATGGATGAGTGTGTGTGTGTGTGTGTGTGTTCTGGAGCGAGCGAGCGTGGAAACTGGGGAGGTGTGCTGCTGCTGCTGCTGATCGATGTATGGAGTAGTAGGGAGAGAGTGGGTTATGGGAGGCACGAAACTTTGTTGGCGCTGATTGTTCGAGAATGGGTTGGATGAAGGGGGGTGTTGTACGCCTTTATTTTGACGGTTGAACCGATCTAATTGGACTGGATTTTGATTTATATTTGATAATGGTCTATGGCGAAATAATGGGAATGTATAGTTAAAAGATCAGACGCGAATAAACTGAAGAAAGATGTAAGATGTTTGCGCATAAGGTTTAGTCGATATCACCTTATTAATCGAAAATAACATCCCAGGTAACAGCATAGGATATCTTTTAGATTTTTTAAAGACGCTCGAACATATCGGCAGATAACTCTGGTTTGCTGGGATTCTTAAAAGCAATTACATTACTGCAAATGATTAATTTAAAAAATGTTTGACTTTACAAGTAACTAAAAGATTTACTTTTAATTATAAATAAGGTTCTGTTGACTAAGTTTTGTACACAAGTCTTTTTGTATATTATCGCTTGTATCTTTCTTTATATGTCTGACCTTTAAACACTTTACAAATAATTAAATAATGACTAGGTTGTGTGTGTGTATATATATAAGATTCTATAAGTATAAAACTTTATAAGGTGAAAGAAGGTGAAAGAAAATGGACGAAAAATGTACTGCATAAAGTAACAGGAAAAGGGGGTGTGTGTGCAGCGCACGCGAGCTAAAGGGAAAGTTCATGTTTATGTATTTCGTCGGACAGGCGGAGCGAGGCTGCCAAGAGATGCACGAGCGATGCATTCGTGATTTTCCCTTATAAAGAAATGACGACAGGAAGTTGAAGCACCTTAAAACCAAGTTTCATTTTATAGTATTCAAAGTACCGTCATTTTATGCATTTCAAGTCATTCATTTATGCTTGTACAATACATGTTATATAAATTGTATAATTAAGAGATCGAACGTGAAAAGATAATAGTTCAACTCTGCACGATCTTTAAGAAATAATAAATAATTTGGATGAAAAATAAACAAAAAGAAGTCTCTGCGCGGCTTAGAAAGAAAAGAAAAGCAGGAAAGAAAATCCAAGATAAATAAACAGTGCATTCTATCGGAAGCTTGATACTGCACAAACAGCCTGTACAGAACGAGGGATTTTGTTTACCTGTTCTCGGGCTATGAAAACATCGTTTCACTGTACGGCTAGTCTTGCGAGCATCCGCTGGAAAGGGAATACAAATGTCCTTCTGAGAAACTTTACTCTGCATGCAATAATATTCGACTATAACAATAAACTTATTCTACGGCGATACGTTCTGTAACGTACGTGAGCGTACTCGTGTGATATCATGATTTGCAATTTATAATGTCCAAGGTGAATATTTAAGAAATAAAACAAAGTTTATGCAAAGTTAGTAAGATAAGTATACCAGTTACCGCACATGTTTTAGTACAGGAAATATTTAACAATAAATATTGTTACACTGTGTATTATAAATGCTATAAATAAAATATCTAACAATATTCATCAGTTTAAGTACTGGGACAACACTCCCAGGCACTTTACATTAATATTTATTATTTAACAACTTAAATCTATATTCCGTTTTCCCTAATGATTTTGTATTTATAGTCATTAGTTAAAAGCATAAAAATTATAACAAGCAAAGAAAATCTTGCAATTAACCAAAACAACGCTTCTTTGACTATTAAAAAACAAATTTACAAAACACAGTCACATATCCTGTACACATCATATATTTTTGAATCTGTTTACTACAAACTTTCAGATTTAGCACAAAAACTGTGTCCAAAATGAACCATGACTGGTTATCCATTTATCTCAGAATTTATTAAACTTTTAAAAACGAAAAATAAATACCTTTTATTTCACGAAGCATCCACTAGCTTCCCAGTCATAAACGCACTAAAAACCCTACAACAATAGTCCACACTCCCACAAAAGAAGTTCGAGCAGCACTTCAACTTCTTTCTCCGCTAACGAACTTCCACAAGGTCCTCCTACTCGTGCAAATCGATCGTTTCCGCTCTGCGAGGCTCGCAAACTAAACGCGCGCGCGTGCATATAGCAGCTACTCGGGCAATCGCAAGCTGCGACTCACAGCGCAGAGGTTAATCGCGCTCGAGGCGCGGAGAGGACGGGAAAAGTCGTGAGAGGAGGTTAGACACTTCGCGACAACGACGAGTCACGAGGATATTTCGCGGGAGAAAGGCGACGACACGGAGCTGCTTTTTCGCAAGCAGATTCGATTAGGATCTGCTCGAAGAGCGATGGCAACGATTCAGCGCATCGCGCCTCCGTTATGCAATGGAAGCTGCTTACATTTTTTCAATTTTGCCGCTTTTCTTTAATAGATTTGAACTTTCTCTTTGAGTTTTAGATGGAATCGTGAACTTGCTTTTTAATTAGGCATGTTAGTATATGTATATATGGTTTCAATAACCGACTAACTTAGCTCATAAAGTTTTGCTATTTTTCTTTGGTTAGCATAACCAGTATTTTTCCTTTGTGTAGTTTTCGTCGCATAGCCAAAGTGCATATTCTTCACTTAACATGGAATATTTAATTTAGCTGTGAATCTTGTCGATTTTGCAATTTCAAACATTAATGCATCATACCTCCAATGTTTTCAAAAGTTACAGTGAAATAAAATTGTTCTCTAAATTGTAATCAGATTTCATAAGAATTTAAGATTACATATTTACTTCTGATAACCTATTACGCGTACATTCATTTAGAAAAATAAATTTTAACCTAAAATCCCTGATCAATTTAAGCAAAATATACACGTAGAGAAAAAGAGGTCCAGCTTTTTAAAAACGATATAAACGTCACTTTAACCTAGGTAAGTATGTCCCTCAACTCAGTGAAAGCAATTTAAGAAGAGTCTCATTATCCCTCATCCCACATCTTGTTGACCGAGGAACTCGCCTGCAAAATTTTTCGAGCATTTTGTGGAAACTCGTGTCGCGCGTGCGCGCATAGCTTAACCCACGATGAGATCGCCAATTTAGATTTTCCCTCGGCTCGGCTCGGATTTTTTCCCGATTCTAATTGCGCATCTCGCTCGAAAGTGGAAATAATAATCCCGCGCGACGTAAGGTTTTCGGGGTTAAGCCAATTTGCCGGCTTATTAGTTCATTTTGTGGGAAAGACGCGTTTTTTGCGCTATTCTGTCTTCGCGTTTGCTCGCATCACAAAGAAAAATAACATAGAATCGCTGTTTCAGACACGGTAAAATAGCGTTTTGAAAAAAAATAGTATATTACTCACCAAGGGAGTAATGGGGCGTTTTATTCCCTGACAACAGGGAACAAACACAATACTTTACGGCAGTCACTGTTTCGAGTCCTAGAAATACTTTAAAATTTTTTGGAAAACTGTTAAAACCTACAGATATAGAAAGTTGAGCAACTTTATAATTGAGGTATAATCAAAATGCGTTTCAGTACATTCTATTTATTGTTTTTCTCGGTGCAAATCAACGCTCCGCGCGAATTGCAACACAAAGAGAGCAGAGCAGAGTATCATGGATGATGCAATGTGTGTACGATATTTCCGTTGTGTGTATGTGTGCATATACTTTACATTCGAATGATGAATGACTAAAGCTAGGGATTTTTGTAGAAAAGAATAGCAGGAAATACCGTTGGTGATTCACATGCGTTTCTCGAAAAAAAAATACTTTCTTTTTCTGATAGATAGTGAGATTTATGGCGAGTGGCTAATAATAGAAAGATTTAATTTGTTCGTGCGCATTTTAAAACGCCAGCGTTTCTTCAGTTATAGTATCACCCGGTTTCGTCAGACGAGCTGCCTTATCTCGTTCAACACATGCTTGGTGCACATACTATGGAAACAAGTAATAAAAACAGTCGGGAGCTTGATCATTCATAATTCACAGCAAGAGAAATAAGTAGTTTTAATTGTATTGCTTACTCAACAGATTTATTTAAATATGAAAAATAATGGTAATAAATCATATTCTATAAAATTTAAAATTCTACAATTTTTGACTAGCGGCCTAAGCTGATATGAAAACGGTTAACGATAATCATCGCGACACAGCCGTGAAGTACCTCGAGCCTGCAATATCCTGATAGATAACTAAAACCCTGTAGGTTTAATCTTGCGCATAAATATTCAGGATATGCACATCCAGATAACGACTGAAATCGCTCAGCAAATCCGAATGGAGAGATATTTCGCGATCGTTCGAGTCTCGCAGATGGACCGGAAAATGGTTTCTATATTCCCCTAAAGGATTTACATAACGGGGTTAAAGCCTCTCTCTACTCTTTAATGCACTTTATAAAAACGTTTGTAAACGTATATAAAAGCGGTTAGAGATAGTTGCTAACTGAAAACTCTAGTAAAACTGAAATTATCTAGGGTAATCAAGATTCTTTTTATTCAAATTTAATTATTTATCTTTGTACTAGATATATGTTTTTATAGGGAATTAACTATTTATCATACCAACTTGATAATTTTAAAATTAAAATATTTTAATGTTAACCTAACTTTTTATAATTTTTAACCGTAACTCTAAATTATTATTTTTATACGTTCTGAATTAAGAAAATAGTCTAAAATAATATTTTTTTCAATATACCTGATCCAAATTTTCTTTTTAGCTGTTACTGATAAAGATATGTAGCCATGCCGATTGCATCAAATAAACCCGGTAGAAATTTAAACGCACAAATTTCTTTACAATTTTTAATTTTTACAACGCAAAAAAGGAAAAACAAGTTTACCAACCAAACCGAGCAAATCCTAAAGAAGGAAATCTTCATCTAAAATGAAATGAAAAAGAACTTTTGAGCACACCTATTTTACGAGCACGCGCAATCGTACAAGTCACGCGGTCCCTCTCAGAAAAGTCGTCAATAAATTTTGCGCGCGCACCATTTGCATAAATTCTACTCGCTGCGCGGCAGCCTCAGCCTCAACTCTCGTATAAGAGGAAAAAGGCAGCCTCTCTCGTAGAGAAGAATCGCGCATTAAAAGACCGCTGCTGCGAGGGGGAAAACGTTGCGCAAGATTTTGCGGATCTCGAGGAGCAGATCTTTCTCACACGTTATATTACCCACTGCTCTCGAAGAACCTTTCTCTCTTTTTCGCTCTCGAGCGCTTGCGAGCGCGCGCATATTTTTTTTCCTTCCTCGTGCAGCTTCGAGAGAGTTCGCGTGTGTGCAGATGTGCGCGGAGTACCGAGTACTACCAGGTGAGTGCTTCGATTCGCGTTTTACTCTCTCTCTCTCTTTCTGGCGAAGCTCGATTTTATGGTTTTCCTCTCGGGTAATTAGAATCGCTGTTACCGGGGCTTTTTGCTGCGGAGGTTATATCGCTGTATGCGCGTGAGAATTCGCTGCGCGCGGGAAGGTGAAATGCATATCGGGGGATTATGGCGCGGATGAATTTTCATTTTCGCCGGCGCGAATCGGAGTTTTTTTTCGGCTGGCGATGGGGTAAAACGTGTCGCGAGGTAATTATTAACGCAATCGGAGGATGCTCTTTTGTGGAAGTAAAAAGAAGTATTAATGTGTTTGTGGGTCTAATTGATTAAAGTAATTACTTAAAGATTATGTAATTGACATTCATATATAAAAGAGTAAAATTCTCTTGTGTTGTTTTATTAAATTAATTTATATTAATGGTAGTATTTAATTAATTTGACTATTGACACTCACATAATTAATACACTTAAAATGAATTGAAATGAACAAAGAAAAATATCCTAGATTCAAAGTAACGTATAATTAAAAGATGTTATACAGGCTTTCAGAAAATCGTAATTATAATCTTTTATAGCTGCACATACTCTGAGAATAATAACCTCCTTCTTTTTGAAGTCGGTTAAAAATTCGCAAAACTGAACACATTCAAAACCGTCCCGTTAAAACTATGGTCATCTTGCAACTGCCAAGTTCCCTTAATTCGCATTTTATATTCAAAACAACGCCAGCAGGCTGTCGAGCAACCGCGTGAAACTTCGTCAACAGGAAAGAACAAAGGACGAATGCTATACGCAATGCTCTACAGTCCGTGACACAGAAGTCAACTTTTTTTTATCCCCACTGCAAAAGTTCTAAATTTAAATGGACAAAAATGTAGCTTCTTCCTTTAATACTTATTCTTTCTTTATTTTAAAGTCTGTTTACTAAACAAACTCGGATTAAAATGGCGGTACCAGGTAGCGCTAGTCAAAATAGTGATCAAATTATTTTATCTAATTAAAAACTAACCGAGTCATTTATTTGCCATTCGTAGTCATAATATTTTTTGTAAATGTTTGGCAACGCCGCGTTTGCCATACACAAACACAGGCCGCGTATCAGGTAGATTAGACGCGTGTATATCAACGTGTTAAAATGAACACCGAGAATGTAACGATAAATAAAAATTATTTTTCTGTTAACAAATTCTAAAATAAATTATTTATTCTTTATTTACGTTTATCGACTTAAATTAAATCAATGAAAATTTACATTAGATAAAATAAATTAAAATTGAAAAAATTGATTACATTTACGGTATTGTTAAAATGCGCAACTTTAAAATTGAATATTATCACAAACGATACGATGAATCGTGTTGAAATTTTGAGAGATGATACATTTAATACTTTTTTCTTACAAAACATTTTTAATTTTTTCTTTATACGCTTCTTTAAGGTACCATATTAAAACAGCATAAGAATACCCCACAAAAAGCGTACAGATTTTAACTAGTAAAAATTTATAACCCCGCCCCAGCATCTCACGAAACACACCTTAGTCGACTCGTCCTCCCGATACAAATCGCAAATTACTATTATACCCTCTCTCGCTTCGCGCGCTGCACGATCCCTACTTATAAGTCTCAGCAAGAGGAAGCCAAAGGCACCACACCACCCTCGCAATCTTATATATAAAATTCAACTAAAAAGAAAAGTCCGAGCCCACGAGAGACAGACAAGTATACGGAATAAAATGAAGCTCTATGGCCCACGCGAGCGCGCGCGACTTCGATCGACAAGAAGAACGAAAGAGAAGCGAAGAAGAAGAAGTGAGGACAATGTCGTTTCCGTGGAAACCTTGACGGCGTTTTAAATGCACGGCGGCGGCGGCCGCGCGTGGCATACAAAAATTCGCCACAAAGCGGCGGCAGCAGCAGCAGCCTCTCCTCTTCAGAAACGAAGAGAAGAGAGAAAGAAAGAGGCAGGTAGTAGAAGAAGAAGAAGAAGAAGACCTGACACGACCGCGTGGAATGACAACAAAGTGAGCGCTGGCGGAGAGAGAGAAAGAAAAAGAGGCAGGTATATAAGAGGTGCTTGTAGTGAGGTTTACGGAAGAAGCCGAGAAAGTTCACCTTGAGGGAAATATTTTTGCCGAGCGCGAGGGGTTATATTGGGAGTTGAGGCTGCGGCGGGGGAATGCGGTGTTTTGTACCGGTTTTCTTCGACGGTGAGACACGAAGTTTTACAGGACGTGACTTGATGGATATTGAGGATTTTAATGATTTTGTTGGGACGATTTACCTGTCGATTAATGAAATACTGATGGATGTATTCTTGAGGGTGATATTTTGTGAAATTTAAGCGTAAGGTGATTTTTGGTTTCTGCTTCGAGAGTACGGCTTGGAGCTTGGAATAGAACTTGCAAATGGAACTCGTTATGCTCGCGATAGGACTTGCAAATATCTATTTCGTTGTTTTAAATTTTGATAAAGATGCAAAAGAACCGAAAATAAAAAAAAACGAATTGCATGAAAAGGGTAGTTAAAAAGAATTAGTTATAAATGTTCAATAATCTAGAATTACCTTGTTCATTGTTCTTCAAACAAACATTTGAAAAACATTCTATATTATTGATACCGCAATGGAACTTTTTAGAATGCACACATACACAATAAACTGTTATTTACAAAACACTGTTTATATACCAAACCTACAACAATATAAACTCACGATGAGAAACTTCCTCGCCAATGAGAACAATCAAATTCCCATGAAAACCGGTCAAACTACATATCCTGCAGAAAACCCTCGGAAATACGAAAAAAGTCATATCTCTCTCTCTCTCTTACTCTCCTCTCCCTCGCATAAAATCCGACACCCGCAGCAGTCAAAAAGGTTAATCAAGGACGAAATCGTTACGCGCAGAAAGGCGCCGTGTGTGCCGGCAAGAGGAGAGAGACAGAGAGTCAGAATCTTCCTCCCGTCCGCGGTTCTCAATTCTCCGCAGACTTATACGCACACACGCACATAACACGCGTGTATGTCTCTCTCTCGGTCGATTCGACACTCGTCCTGCGCCTGCCTCTTGCTGCACGAGGGGTTCGCGGAGTGGAGGGGACGAGAGATCAAGATGGCGAGCAGCCGGCCGCCCGGTTCTCTGTCTTTCTCGCTCGTTCGTATATAGGAATACCAATTCACGGTCTACTGTGTGTAATACGAGGACGAGGTTATATTTGGGGATTGTTACAGGCTGGAGGCCAATGCGTAGAAATAGGAATGGGTAGAAATGGAAGAGGTGAGGTTATTGGGTGTATAATGGGATGCCATAACCTATGCGATCAGCGCAAATTTGTAACAGATTTATTACTAAGTAATATGAATCCAATGGTTTCTTTTTATTACTTCTTGTATTATTTCTATTCTGGTGTAAAATTCTTCAGCGTGTAACGGGCCCATCGCTCTAAGTATTCGAATAGAGCGCGAATATGGTATATAATCCGCTGGTTTCGTGCACGAGGATAGTCTCGCATCTTTCGTTGAATAATAAGGGCAGGAGCGGCGGCGAGGCCGATGCGATGGCGCCTATCACTGATCCTCCGTCTGTCCGACCGTCTTTCTTTTTCTTAGACCGCGTGCAAAAAAAGAAATACGTGTGCCGCGCAATTGCTGGCATATGAGTGTTGGGAAACACTCGTATACTCTAGTGTCTAGATGGACCTATTTTCTGAGTTGGTAGGATAGTAAGATAATATTGTGAATTTACAAAGCGTGGTGCAAGCTTTACTTTTGAGGTTAGATTCTGGAATATGCAAATTGGTATTAGGACACAAAATGTACTTAAATCAATGAAGTGACTAGATTTATTTCGAAACTCAGACCTGAACTGAATTCATAGTCGCAACTCAGACTAAGACTTATACATAAACTCAGTAGAACGTATTGATTCGGATTATTCAGTAGTTTGTGGTCAATATCGACCAATTAAATGTCGTTTTAAGTCGTTTTATGTCGTGGGTAGAATGACTCATTCACTAATTGAAATCATACAATGAGCTAGATTCATTTAAACAAAATATACTTCTATACTAGTTTAAATTTATTTTATAAATTCAGTCCGATTTCGCTCAAATTAAACTACGACACAGCACAATTTAAATCATCAATCGAACGACAATTCCAACCGCACCGCGGAACCGGAAAATACTCGCCTCGTAAATTCACCAGCAAGCCGGGCGCGATAATCCCAACCCTCGCATTTACGGGTTTACGTCGAAAATCCTCGCAACGGACGGGACCAGCCGGACGGACGTGAGCGAAGAGCCGTTTGTCCACATAATGTGTGCCTGCGCATATCTTATTAGTTTTGCGAACATTGCCGTAATTCTCGAAAATCCTTGGGAAAGCGCGCGCGTGCTACTCACGAGGGGTCGGCCGGTGTTTCGGAGAAGCATAACTGCGCAGTTGTCTGTGTGGACGAACACGTGTTCTCGAGAGAAAGAGAGAGAGGAGTGGATTGGGGAAAAGTGTATGCACAAGTACTTTGAGGCAGAATTATTATTGAGTGTTTTATCAATTTGTTTCGAGAGCGTACACGAGGCTCGGATTAGATTGCCGCGCTGCTGGTCGTTCGTGAAATAAAACGAGGAGATAAGGGATACACTGAATTTTATGCGATTTTATGGAAAAATGGTGAGAAAACGGTTTTAAGCCAATTATACGGGTTTGGAATAAAACTTGTAAGAAAGATATATTTTAAAATTTTTTAATTTTACAAAGTAATTTTGAGTTTTCAAACCATGATTATTTTACTGAATGAAGATTTAAAAATATTAGTCTTGTACAAGATGAATACAAATTAATTAAATTAATCAGGCAGAACACAATTATCTAGCCAATTATAAATTACGATAATAGCTACTTTCAAACTACAGCTGTTTAAAACTACTTCTTATTGTTTTCAATTAGAAAGTAAATATCAATATCTAAGTTCAATATTAACCGATGTAAGATATCCTGAATATTCCATTTAAGCAGACAAACTATACACTGACAGACAGATGATTGACATTCTTGTTTGTCAACAAAGATTACGACGCAAGCCTACAGTCGCATATAAGAAAAATAACTCGAGGTAGCTCAGTCTTTAAATTTAAAAGGTATCTTTATCACGTTTTTGGCTATCTAAACACACAAGCCGGAATTGCAAAATCGTTTTATTTGTCAAGCCTAAATAATATTTTTTAAGCCATACTCAGAAAAATAGAACGTATCTGTTGCTAAAAAAGTACTAGAATATCTAGTGTCAATTCTATGAAACTAAATTTTCCATGTAGCAGTTACTGATACTAAAACAGAAAGTAAGAAAAGTTTAAATTTACTTTAAAATATTTCAGCTATAAAATTAGTAGATCGTTATAATAAAAAGGTAGTTTTTTAAAAGGAGTATTCATTCAAAATTGGACTAAATTAATTTAATTGGAAATTCCAAAAAAATACTTTCTATTTGCCTAGCGCATTAAACAATTGACAATCGCTGCTCCGTTCTCAAAGTTAAACGATCGCAACAACGTCACTCTGGTCACCTCCCAACCTCCCAAATTTCTCTACCTCCTCTCATCGCAATAATTTCAATACCCACCCCGTTCCCACCCTCCCAATATAAAAACCGCAATAAAACCTCCGTCCAAACCAGTTTTTAATCGAGCGCAACAACCAAAACCACCCACTCACTCACACGAATCCTCCTCTCGAAATTTAATCAGCGGCACCACCACACTATACATTCTACGCACACACACACACACACACACACTTCCACGCGCGCAAAAATCGCCAGAGCCAGCGGCGGCAGGAGCAGCAGCGGCAGCGCCGGGGACTCGAGAACGCGCCGCGCGCGCACGCAGGGCCGGCGCGCAGCTATCGATTGCGTGCGCGCCCCGTTTTCAAAATGGCGAGGGGGGCTAGCAGGCAGGCAGCGGCACACACACCGGTCGCGCTCGTGCACGCGCGAGGAGAGAAAGAGAGAGAGAGAGAGAGAGAGAGAGAGAGAGAGAGAGAAAGGATGAAGTCGCCGGTATACCGGGTGTGCTGATGGGATATGGTTTGGGGTTTGGAATGGTAGAGTTTTTTTTTCTATTTAGTTTAATGATTGTTATATTGTGACTTAGATTTACCATATTGTGTGGTGGAGAAACGTTTTTTTTATATAACTAATAATTGACTCATTTTTTTACAGACTAAAATTATTAATTTAAAATTATTTAAAAATTAAAATTATTTAAAATCATTTATAGGATATCCAGTTACTTATTTCGTATTATATGGTAATATTAATAACGTTAATTGGTTTGCAATTTTTCAATGATTAACAGAAAAATACCAGAGGCTAAAGAATACCTCAAGAGATCAGTGATGAAGTATCACAACCCTTTTTTATTTGCTAAAAGTATTTAAAAGTGCAACAATATTTAAAATCAAATTCTTTCAAGGCATTCAAATAGAGTAAAAAGTAATATATTGTTTTGTAGATAGATGGGATTTAAAAATCTAAAAAAATAATTGAAGTAATAGCATTTAAGAAAATATAATATAAGGTTCGTAAATATTATAAATTGAATTTTAAGTTGCCTAGTATCAATATTTTCGTAAATAATGAGATGGCAGATTATTTGTACTAAAGTTACGATACTGTTACTTTCGCTTATCCAAAGGCTTGATTTTGGTTAATTTTTTTTCATTCGCTAATCAAAGGAGGATTTGTAGAATTAAAAATGACTGTGCTTAATTACAAAAATAATGATGCTTGTACTGAGAATAGTATATTAATTACTACAGTCAAGTCAGTAAAAATTCTCAAAAATTAAAATATTTTTTTTATTAAATGAACAATACTGGAAACAATATATTTACCATAATATAATATTGGGTAATATTATACAGTTCTCGGCATAGATACCATTATTTTCAGTTCTGAATATTTTTACAGCGCCGTAATACTTCTTATTCTCATTTCAAACAAACAAGTTCATCTTCAAAAAATCATTCACAGCACGATTCTCCAAAATGACACTATTACTACTCATTTAAAAAGCAAGTTCCATTCGGGACAAGTTTCCGAGTCACCCCGTTATACGCGCGCACGTAGGTGTGCGTGTGCCGCCGGCAGCACCGCACAACCGGCACCTTTTGTGCGTCGCTATGGCAACAGCAACGAAAAGCCCCGGTTATCTCCCTCAAGAGAGCGCGAGAGTTATATTATAACGAGAGTTCGAATTAATGCTTTGACTTGGACCCCCCACCCCCTCCTTTTTACCCGTGTTTGCGGAGAGACTCGCAAGTCTGAAGATACGCTCAGAAATTATCGTCATTCGCATGACCCGGCTTTTCTTGCACTTGTAGGTAATATATGAACAACTAGAGATAATTTTGAGATTGCGGTAAGTTATTGCTTTCAGTCGTTACTTCATAAATGTTTTAATGATCGTTTAAATATATTATATACATTTTCTGAGTACAATCTTCAAGACTTAGCTAAATCTACATATATATAGATAACTGTAATATTACATCTAGTGATAACCTTAGAAAGTTAGTTTATCTAACGGTCATTTTCATTTTTAACGTTTTCCTCTGCACACGATTCACAATATACTTCAGAAGCGACTTTATAAATGATAGGTTCTCCTATTCTAATAAACAAATTCATTAAAAAAAGCCCCAAAAAATCGAAATCCAAATCGGTCTCGTCCTTACTACCGAATCATGCGCAGACCAGGTATCCTGGTATCCATAACCACCTGCACCATTTTCATTTATCGCTCTACTCTCCAGTCTCCATACTCTACACCTCAATAGAATCCCAACCGTCATTATTTAGAATCTCCGCGTTTTCAAATTTTCCATTCCTCGAGCCACGCGCCCGCTCGTCTCCAAATCCACCTTCTTAGTCACACTCCAGCAACGTACGAAAAGTACCGTTTAATCCCCGTCAACCCTCCGATGCCACCTTTCCCCGCGGGATTAGAATCCCCCTAGAAAAAGAAAGGACACGCCGCGTCCTCCAACGCACGGCTCGCTCGCGCTCGAGGGGGAGGAAGAACGCGAGTTCGACCGGCGTGTGTGCCTATGTATGCGTGTGTTGTACGAAGAGAAAGGCTCTCCGAGGAGGACCCACCGACTCTCCCACAGAATTCGGGCGAAAAAAGAAACGAAGGAACAAAAAGGATCGAAATAGTGAAGAAGAAGAAGAAGAAGGCATAAAGGACGAGCAGCAGAAGCGTAGAGAAGGAGAAGGGAAGAAAAGGGTGGGAGCAGCGGCTGCGCGAGCGTCGGATTCGGATAGCCTCGGCGAGAATTCCTCGGGAGCAAAAATTTCGAAGAGCGCTTCTTCTAAAAACACGGAAAGGGCGCGCTCGAGTTTAGGCGAAACCCCGCGGCACGTTCATAACGGTTTTTCTCCGCGCGAACGCGAGAGAACGCGCGCGCGCGCGCGTGAAACAAAGGACGAGCGGCGGCACACTTTTCAATGCATTTTATAAAACACACGGGCACAGCGAACAAGGGTTGTGCGCGCCGCAGCGTGTTTCACCGCGCGTTCACGAACTCATCCACTACGTAGCACCCGAGCAGAGAGAAAGAGAGAGAGAGAGAAAAAGGCGGCGGCGTCCGTTTTGCTTCTAAAGCCCGAATATCGTGGTGTCTATTCGCACTCTCTATCTCTCTCTCTTTCTTTCTTCTGTGCGTCTTTTATATGAAGTCAAGAAACATGGGGGGAGGAACTTCCTCGAGAGTAATTTTGTGCAGAATCCTACCTCTCGCCTGGTGCGTGTCTCCTCCTGCCGAGGAAAGGATGGCCCTCTCTCGTCGCGTGTCCTGAGCTCTTCTCCTCGACGTCGTCGTCCTCGTGCGTGTCCTCGTCGAGAAGCACGCGCCGCTGTGTTCTATCCCCAAACTATACCTCGTCTCGTATCCTTCACTAACTCCGGCGAACTGCGGTGTATATCCTCACAAATATATATTTACTCACTCGCAATTCACAAGTTCACTATTATATGCTGCTGCTATCTCTCTCTCTCTATCAGGCACTATTTTCATACAATATACAAAAATGAAGAAACTGTCGTTATGATATAATCTTCCGTTTTTTCTCTCTTACTCACACTTTTTCCCGGCACAATATATATATATATATATATGTATATATATCTATCAATATAAGAATTATACGTATTGTCGTAAAAAACACTGAACACTCGTGAACAATACAATATACATAGGAAAAAAAAAACTTGTAAAATGTCGGCAGGCAGTCGAACGAACAACCCTCTCTCTCGCTCTCTCTATTTAAAAATTGCGCGTGCCTGGTGTGGTGCGTGTGTGTATATATATATAAAAAAAAGGGGGCCCAACGTATGGCAGCGTATGTGCGCTTTCCTCGAGGGTACGTGCTGTACTACGCGGCGCTCGTGCGGGGCTCTCTCTCTCACGGCTGTTACGCGCGTGTATGCGTGTGTGTGTGTGTGTGTGTGCGCGCGTGCGTGTGCGCCTATGGCGGGGAGAGAACAACGCCGTGGCGCGCGCGCGCACAAGCCGCCGATCCGGGGGGAAGAGAGAGAGAGAGGGGGGAGAGAGAGAGAGAGCGCGAGAAACTAGTTGTACGGTGCGGCACCGACTGACACACACACACACAGAGCAGCGGCAGCGACAGCGGCTCTCTCTCTGCACGGCGCGACGGTCGACGAAAGAATGAGGACCGCGGCGGAGCTCCCGGGACGACGCTCTCTCTCTCCGACGTGGGGATACAGGGAGAGAGGGGCGGAGACAAGCGAGCGCGCTGTCTTTCTTTACTTCCCCTCTCACTTTGCCCCCACCGTTGTGCGGGGAGCTCGGGGCGAGCTGCGCTGCGGCGCTGGCGGTTGGAGCCCTGCGCGAGCGATCGCGTTTTGGAGGAGAAGCTGCCGCGAGTGAGCTTAGCTCCATGGAGTTTAAGGTAGGGTGGACACGAGCGACCGTGGGGATTGGTGTGCAGAAATTTCACGATAAAGATTATACCGGAAAGTTATCCGGATGCCTGAATGCCCCACGTTTGCAATGGTTTTTATTGGAATTTGCATCTTTCTGGGTGGGAAACCTTTGCGATTCTGGCGCGATTTCGTTGAAATATTTCTATATTGGTTGGAAATTGCAGTGGAACATGCGTGCTCCGCTTTAGACTTTTAGTAGTATGTATATTTTAAAAAGAATTGAAATTGCGAGAAAAAAACTTATCAAGTACTTTGCAGCAGAAACGCGCCAGAAATATGCGAAACTTTTATTATACGAGTTTGTTTATTGCACGATTCTATTATAAATATGCAAGTCTGCTGACAATAAATTGAGTATCTGAATTTGTGTTTTCACTTCTCTATTTGCAAGCCTGGTGTAATTCTGATGCAAAGTAAGTATCTAACGCAATCGTCTGTCGGTAGAAGTATTGACAAAGAAAACTACTGCGGGAGTGATGGCACTAGTGTAAATGTATACCCCAATTCGCATTATTTGTTAATTTAACACGGTATATTATATCTATAGATACCGAATATGGACGATGGGGGTATACAGCACCATAGGGCGCTTGATGAATTTAAATTCTCAATAGTGAAAGTCTGAAGCAGATCACGTATGAAACACGTGCGAAAGATTTTGCTACCAGGGATCTCTTATGATGGAATTTGTCTAACGTCAAATTCTTAAATGAAAATTGTCAAGTTTTTATGAATAGAAAGGCAATTTATTCCGATATAGCTATGTCGAAAACAGACATTTTCTATGTTGGTAAGAAATTAAGAATTTGAATCTAAGAATTTGGTGTTATGGTAATGATGGAGATAAAAACATGTTTTATCTTTTGATAACTTGCCAAATATAAAATGCGAAGAAAAATTCGAAAAATTCCATTCTGTATATCTAATTTTTTGTAAAAACTACGCTACTGAATCTCTTTGTGCAGTAATGTTGATAACATTCATATCTAGGTGACTCAACTTTCAATTTTTCTTTAAATTATAAACTGTCAAAGATACACAATGAATGGTAACAATTTAAATGGTTTAAAATCGTTTTTAGCAGTTTTGAATTAAAACGTTGTAAAGACGTTCGAAATATGTTTGAAAAGGGTTTGAAAAATATTTGGAAAAGGTTTGAAAAATATTTGAAAAATAACTAGCATTAAGTATAGAATATAAAAAATAAATTGTTCAAATAGAATTTTATGCTATAAATATTAGGGGCCATTCACATATTACGTAACGCTATTATTGTCAATTTTAGACCCTCTCACCCCCCTGTAACTAATTTTCATTGATTTTTCATTTGTCTTTTCACACGCCGTAACACTAAGGACCCTCCCTCCCACCAAAAATGGTAATAATTGTAACATAAAATTGTATTTAAACAATCTTTCGATATATTCTCTGCTAGTTATTTTGCAAGACATTTTCAAACCTTGTTAAACCGTTTGAATTGTTGCCATTCAACAGTCTTCCGAGAGTTTTTCAAACGTTTTAAAAACAGTTTTACAACGTATTATGTGGAACAAATCTGCAGACATTTCGGCTTTTTTCAAACGAGTTCCAACTTTATTTTTAAACATTTGAAAGTTTGGTTTTAAACGTTTTAAAAATGTTCTGTGGTATTAAAGACTGTACAGAATTCGAGACTCAAGGGACACTTCGAATGGAGAATTTACATGAATCTTTTTTCTTAGTCGTCTATATCGAGGTCTATACGATGAGTATAAATACTTAGCCGATTTTTTAATACATTTGAATATAATCGATTCTAAAAATTTGTTTTGATTACTTTATATTCACATATCGGTACACTTTAAGGACTGAAAATTATCTGAAATATGATGTCGATCTAGGTAACAGTCTGAGCATTGATAAAACGGACACTTATAAAAAAGGGGCATTGAAACCACTGAAATGTGGGCATTAATAAAGATGTTTTCTTATGATTGGTAGGAACAATTATGTAAGATTGGATACTTTGAGCTTTCACCTGATTGGTGAATCAGTTACGATCAGTTAAGTTAGATAATAAGATTCTTCAAAATACTTTAAAAGAACCCTATCATATATGAGTCGAATTTTTACAGTGTAGCTTTAAAAGGACAAAAATCAGTTCTCCTTTAAAGATTTATTTTGTTTTTAAAACGTTGACAGCCTTGCTACCTTATCTTTCAATCTTAATAACATTCATATGGTAATTATAAGACTACTTTAAAAAATTAATAAGATAAATTTTTCTTAATTTTGAGTAATAATTATATTTTTATTACATTAATAGGATACACGTCATTCGATGAGAAAAGTTAAATCGAGTCGCTATTAATGCGTCCGTGGAGACAAGACATAACCGGCGAGGAGAGAGAAGAGATACTGAGTTTTTGAAGGGGCATACTGGAGGGGATGCCTGCAGGGATGATGTGTACGGCACAATGTGCCTGTACAGTGGTTGAGAGATAGAGAGAGAAAGGGATACGAAGATGAGAGAATCGGAGAATATAATATATGGAGAAGAGAGAGCGAGATGAAGAATAAGTGAGGGAAGCTTATGTAGCGCGAAAGATGAGAGTGTGAGAAATAAGGATAGTAGCGAGCGAGTGAGAGAAAGAGAAAGAAACGATGTTCATTTGGCTCTATATGGCGAGACTTGACTTCAACGAAAGGTTCTTTATCGTTTAATTATTTATTTATTTATGTTAAACAACGGAGTGAATTTCGACAAAAAATTAAAAAAAAAAGTTTTTGTGTAATAAGTCAGTTGATCTATTAAACTTATCAAGAAAATATTTTTATGATGGTATTAATTTTTTTCAATGATAAACAAACGCCTTACGAAAAGATCTTTTTGTCGTTTAACGTCATTTTTTTAACATTTATGCATTAATTTGCATTTTTCAGGAAGTGAATAATAATTTCTGGCTTCAAGTTTTAGAGGTTAAATACTGTATCATACTAGTCATATGTGTTCTAAGAGTTATTGATATGTAAAATATATTTATAATGAATAGTTTTCTAAAAGTATGGTGAGTTAATTCAATGAGGCCACTATTTTGATAAAAACACAGTTTTCTCACTAATTTATTTTTAAACTTTAATTTTATCCTGGCGCACACCAAATTAATGAATCCGGCTAAAATTTTAGGAGAATATTCTTCAAAGTATTTAGAATAAAAGTGTACATTTTGTTTTTGAAATTATTAAGAGCCATTACATGTAAAATTATTGTAAAACTAGTGTTTCTTGAAGCAAAATTATAAACCAATGTTTTATTTTTTAAAAATTAATAATAATTTTATAGAAAAACCAAATACACACTTTTTTGTATATACTTTAAAGAACAATATCCTACAAACTTCATCTGCGGTCAAAAATTAGGTGTGTGCCAGGACGACTTTCATCGTAACCCTATTTTTATTCAAATTTAACACACTTCCTAGGATAACTCTAAATCTAAGAGAGGCAAATGGCTGAAAAACGTTATATAACTTTATAATATCAGTACAAATATGATATGTAAGTATCAATTCATAAAAATCAAAATGTAGAAATATTTTATTTCACTAAATAACCACCTTAATAGGTTACAGCGTTATAACATTTTTATTTTCGAATTTTGTGGTAAATGCTGACTTTCACCGTGCTAGTTTATTTATAATTTACAGGAATTATGTGAAATTATCATTGAGAAAGAGTGTGTATTAAAATGGCTAGAATGAAATATAAATGTTTTTCTGTAATGAAAAAACCTTTACAAGTATTCAGTTGAATGTGTGGCATCTTTTGAAAAATATAATTTACTGAAAAGTTAAGACAGTCCTTTTTATTAAATTAAAACATCGTTATGTTCGTTCGACCCAGAAACCTCAAAGGAGTTTTTAGAAATTGAAAAATATATATCGCTAACATGGAAAGTGTAACACAGGCAAATAATATGAAAAATGTACCAATGCAGTTAGAACTGTTAATTAGGTATTCACTATTTATAATTCTGAATTAATGTTTGAAGTGAATAAAATACAAACTTTGAATAAAGGTGTTATTAATATTACGGTGCGCTGCCGTACTAACTGAAGCTATTCAGCTATTCAAATGAATATCCAACTCTTCATAAAAGAAACGAGTTCACTCACCCTGCCATCATATCATATATTATATTAAAATATAAGAAAAATAATATTAAAATTTAACAGAACGAAGTAATAATTTATAATATAATATTTTTCTTAAATTTTACATGGTTACTACAGGTAGCTACAGAATCAATAACGCTTCGCAAAAATTAAAAACATAAATTCGGCTTTAAGTCAATAACGCAAATAACGCGTCGCAAAAATTCAACACATAAAATCGAATTCAAAAGCAAAAATGACCTGTGAAGCCACAGTAAAAGGCCATAAAAATCAACATGAAATACGTCTATAAATTGAATTAATGAAAATCCAAGAAGCATGCAAATAGGTCGCAACGGCCACTAAAGGGGCCCGGCAAAAGCGCAGTAAAAGACGACAGCCTGGATAATTTACGAATTACAAAAGAGGGCAAAAAGTGCGCGGAAGGAAAAGCAAAAGAAAACAGGAGAATTAAGAAATATACACAAGTCCACGTATACCTAATACCTTCCCAAGATCGCATTAGACGGCAAAAGATAGAGATAGAGAGAGAGAGGGAGAAAGCCGAAGCGAGGTGGATGCGCGCGCCCGCGTCCGTCCGCGTCTGCAGGACACGGCAACAGGGTGGGGCCCTCGGACGCGCTGTGCCATCCTATACCTATATCGTCCTTTCTCTCTGTCCTTCTCTCGCTATCCTATACCGTGCTACTATACAGCCAGGAAACTCTACTACGGGCGCGCGGCGCTCCTTCCTTCTCCTCCTCAACTCGGCGCCGCGCGTATTATACGTCGGCGAGGAGAACCTGCGTTCGCGTGTATATAGGTATATAGAGATTGAGGAGAGAGAGAGGGAGGATTGTAGAAAAAGAGGAGCTGGACGAAGGAGAGTAGGAATATAACGAGGATCGATCCTCGAAGCTGAGAGATCCTTGAGGTTCTTCATGGTTCGTAAGTAAATATGGCTTTTGAGGTATTTCAGACAAATTAAAAGTTCTGGAAAAATGGACAAGTTCATTTTTCTCGGGATCTTTGGTCAGTTTCGAAGTTAGATGTCTGGTAAAAAATAGAAGTTCTCTAGTTTGCATCCGGAACATTCAAACTTTCGTACTGTATTTATTAAATATTAAGTTGAGCATGAAATTATATACATTTTGAACTAAAAACCATGTGTATTTTATGGGTGAAATTGAGTAAACGCTAAAAATGGTTGATATAGGTAAAGGAAGGGTACACAGAGAGAATTTTCGCAGTAAAAATTACCGTTAATGAATATAAAGCTGGGACACTCCTACTTTCTGGCACTTTTTACTAATATTTTACTATAAAAATTACCTCATTGACTACAAATTCTACCGCACAGACTATACATTTTACCGCACTTAATGGTAAAATTGACCTGATTTGAGAAAAAGAAGACAGCTGATAAAGGAAACAACTGAGCGTGTACACATTTTAGGTTAACTCAAATATAAATGTGTATAAATGTACTTATTTAAGTATTAATGATACTGCTACAATAATTGGAAGAAAATCCAGATTTTTAAAAAATATTTCGTACAAATTTTACCACAAATTTTGGTTTTCTCTAAGATTCGTACAGAAAACTTTTACTCTACGGCAGGCAAATTTTACCCTTCAGTACGGTAAAATTTATCGTAAATATCAATAAAATCTGCCGAAAAGTTAGTGTCCCAGTTTTATAGTCATTCACGGTAATTTTTACTGCGAATTTCGTCATAATTTTTATTAGAAAATTCTCTCCGTGTACATTTCTTTAAAAAAATTATTTCCTACTATTAGACACACACATATCAATAATGATGCTATGAAAATACTATATACAAATTGTAATATTATTAATATGTGTGTAAAAATTGGAAATAATCTTTTTACAAAAATTTAGTCCGGAAAGTCTATGAGTATTACTTCTGAAGAATATAGCTTAAGGCCTTGGTGGCTATGAAAAATATACCGTCTGATTCAAAAACCCGTGAGTTAAAGAGGGTTAAATTCAATAATGTAGATTAGCGATTTTTTAAGGGACTATGAAGACCACTTACAGGGGTCTAAATCATTGCAAACTCACGTACAACATACACATTTAAGATATAAAAACTTGCATCGACTTAGATTACGTCAAAATATTTTTGCAGTGTTATATATAATGAATAATGACTTTCCACAGGATTTAACTCAGGCTGGCCCCTTAAGCAAACGTTCGTATTCGTCCTCCTTCTTTATCATCAGCCAAAGACATAAAAAAGTTCTTTCCATGTACCCTCGTCCTCGCGTCTTACGTCGCACGCGTGTACATAATATAAGGCGTACGGTATACACGCCATAAATAAAACTCGCATGTAGATGTGTAATACGCGAGGGTGAAAGAGAGGAAGGAGGGCGGCGAGCCATTGCGGAGGGGCCTTTTGGCTCGCCGGGAAAAAAGGCGCCTCGGAGGTGTGCGTACGTGGAGGTTTTCCACGAAAGAGTAGGTATACGAGGGAGCGTTATACAGCACCTCTCTATCTTCTGTGCACGTGCGGTGCGCTGATGTACAGTATGTACATGTGTACGCTGGCGATCGTAGGAGACGACGCCCTTTCGAGTAGGTCATTACATGTGGCTCCTTCTTTCTCCTCGTTTCTTTCCCTTCTTCTTCTTTAGTTCTTCTCCTTTTTTTTATTCAAGGTTGGAGTTTTCTTGTTTAAGGTCAGGAAAATTAGGCGCACCCAGGGGTGGAGGAACAAAGGAGATCGCGCACGGGGGATGACATATGGCTTTTTTTATCGTAGGGGTTTAGTGGACTGTGACCCTGTTTTCGTGCGCTCTGCACTTATTTTGTAGTTTGAGGAGACAAATTGGAGGGGATCTCGGTGGGTTTGGACGGGACCTTAACACTTGCCAGTCGTAAAATATATAGAGCGTTTTTTATGCTTCCTACCTGCTTGATGATTATGAATTTATGTGTTTAACTTCGAATTTTTTATGCATGAACTACAATTATATAAATGATTTGTATTTGATGTTACGATGTCATAGAAATAATAAAAATGTAGTCAGGTAGACATGGATAAAAACATTATTATTTGATGATAAGTTTATTTTATATTTTATCATTTATTTTATAATACATGTACGTTTTCTTGTAACATGTCAAAATATAGTTCATGATGCTTAGAATCAACCGACGTGAATATTACTATAAATTCATTGTGTAACAAATAGATATATTTTAGACAACGATAATAAAATATGAATTTTTGTATGCTGCTAACTTGCACAGGATTTTAGGGCAGACAAGAGAAAATTGTATTCTAAGAAATGTAGTATTTTATGACATGTGCACGTTAAAGGTAGTAATTTGCATGACTCACTCCGCACATAAAAGCTTCTTTTTTACATAAGAGTGTAAAAAAGTTATAAACTCATATAATAGAGAAATGGTATATTATACAGTACTTTCATATAATAACATTAATCATCAAAATATAATAATTATAACGTTTCTACATTCTTGTTTTAGTGCATTAATTCATAAATATCAGACTACCTTTGACAGCAGGGAAGTATCATGAACTGCAGCCATTTGAAGTTAAGGAAATAATACTATTACTATGTTTTCATGTTTTAATTTTTTTTTATAATTTGTTTAATATTATCTAAAAAGAAAGTTTTAAGCTCAAAAATCTCTCCACAGTAATACAGTAAATACGTATAAGTTCTCAATAGATACTAATAGCTTTAAAATAGAAAAAATAACAAAGATTTAATACACACATTTTAAAATCTGTGTTAGAAATACAATCTTAGTCAGACGTCGGGTGCAAATCCTGCAATTCCGAAAACTATCAAGATAAGACTTTATAAGCTGATTCTGATATCTATATTCTATTATATCTTAGAATCAATAAAAAATATTTAACTTTGGATTAAGTAGAGGTAAAATTATATTGCATACCGACATTTACCACATTTACCAAGTGTAGTAACATCATAAAAACCAGCTAGATTAATTTTGTAAACGCCGATAAAATAACTAAAAACTAAACAAATTCATATCACCAATAATTATCCAAAAATTCTCAAAATTAATTTACAAATCCAACATATCTAAATACTTTTTCATGAATCTACCAGTGCCTCCTTCCCAAAAAACTCTACTCCATCGATTCCAAAAGACGTTTACTCATCCAGGGCCCACTTCCCCAGAAGACCGAATTTACGCCGGATTTAACCCCGCCATTCTCAACAACGTCTCCGCAAAGACGACGGCCAATGCATGCGTAATACCCATCATACACTATACAGCCGTAATCCCGTTTCCCTCCTCAAACCCGAGAGAGAGAGAGGAAATAGTTCATTATGTAACGAATTTTCCTCGTACACAGGCCTGTCCTAAGATATTTACTGGCTCCTCTGTATACGCGCCCGCAAAACCATCAGCATCCGCGCATTCCGTCGCTGATGCACGCGTTGTGTGTGTGTGTGTGTGTGTGTGTGACATCGTAAAAGACGAGAGAGTCAACGGACGTGCGCAACACACGACGGCTGTGGTGCAGTGGCCACCGCGCAGACAATCGTAAAACTTCGCCCGTGAGCTCGGATACAGTCGTGCGAGCACACGTGAGAAACGAACGCGCGTACACGTTCGCTATTTTTTTGATTTATTTCTTTTGTGGGTAAGGGGGTAGGGTGTTTTTCATTCATTAGTAATGCATCGGGTTTTTACTCATATTTATATATGATTAATTTTGTGCATGCATGATTTTGTATTTAAGGTGTGGTTAAATTTGTAACATTTTTATGGAGGGGGATGTTAAGAAACTGTTAACTGTTGCTCCCCGAGGAATGTAAAATCTTTATTCCACTGCCAGAAGAAACCTATGACAACTCGAAATTCTGTGTTTGTAAAACCAAGCAAGTAACGACCATTTTTCATGAACTAAAATATTTTTACGTCAATTTTATTATTGTATTATCATTTCTGAATATTTTTCTTTCATTTTCAAATGAGTTATTCTTTGTACAAAAAACAGGTTTAAAAAATGTTGAGTGGTCATAGTTTTCTTCTGGGGTGTGTTATAATTTATTTATATTTTTCAATTTACAGTTTTCCTTCTGTTATCGATAGAAAATTATATAACTATGTAGTGGGTTTTTATAATATAATAAAATGTTGAAAAGTTTATTCACCAAGATAAAAGTTTTTGTCATAATCTGCATGACATACTTGACAAAATGTTATTTTACCAGGTAAATAGAGTGAGTAAATACGACATAGGTACTTAATTATTTTTTCTTCGCATGAGAAAATTATATATATATAAGCTACCCTTAAGAGGAAATTTTATCCTTATGCGTATTTTTTCAGTAAAACGGAATTTTCGAATGCATTTATCGGCGGTTAAAGTAGGTCTGACGCACCCCGTTAACGCCAGAACTAAAATTATATATTATTAGTATTTTAAAATAATTAGAAAATAAAATAAGAAACTTTTATTAATACATTTTGACGTCTATAGAATATATTTATGTAAACTACAACAATTCATAAATTATTTTGTGGTAACTGGGTACCGATCGACACAAGTACACAATAAAATTCAGTATGCTTATTGTAGTTGTGTACTGGTCCACGTTAAAATATTTACATGTTTAACTTAATTCAAAATAAATTCTTTAATGCCTAATTAAACCACATTTAATGTTAATGGTTTTTAACAATTATACTAAATAGTCAATACATTGGTAAAACGAGTTATAGGAAGATTATTTTATCAGTAAAGTGGAAACTGCAAAATGATTTGAGAGAGCTTAAAAAACTCTTAGCAGTTTAGAATGTTTCATAATATTTCTCTACTATTAATACTATCTCGTTTTTGTTATATAAAAATATTTCGTATTTCGTTTTGGACTTATAGTCAAAAGTATTATACACATAGATATTTTACGTTAAATCGACGGCTGAGCGGAAGAAACGATCAACTCGGCGCTAACTCGGATCGCGCCCCAAGAGTAGATCAACTCAGATATCGTGTGAAGGACGGCTTCTTTAGCCAATTATTCCTTACTTTACGTTGTGTTTTGGCAACTCTAAAAAATATGAGAACGAATATGACCGCAAAGAATGCAATTTATTATCTTTTTAGAGTTACATAAATACAACGTATGGCGAAGAATAATTGGCTAAAGAAGCCGCGCGATATCTGAGTTGATCTACTCTTGGGGAGCGTTCCGAGTTAACCTCTTCTTCGAGTGCGCGCCGAGTTGATCGGTTCTTTCGCGCAACTGTCGAAATGCGCATTGTCTACCTAAATAAAAATTATATTTATAACTAATAATGTTGTATAACCTTGAAAGAAAATGCATAAAAGTGGAACTGCTATACATGTATACACAAAACGTCTCGTAAAACGTTAAAAACTGCAACTGCGTCGTATACGCGATTCCCGTTTTCGAGGAAAACACGCCTTGTAAACAAATTTAAATAATAAAAATTCGCTTAAACAAGTTAATCATCCCTATCGTACTTTCCCAACTTACGTATCTGTACCTCAACAAACAAAGATAACCTAACGCGGTAATCCCCTCATTGCCTCTCGTCAGAAAGAAGAAAGAAAGAAAAAACCGCGCGCGCACAAAGAAGGTTAAAAACTCACTCTTTCAAGTATCGCCGAAATGAAGATCTTTCAGAAAAGGCCAAAAGCGCAGCAGAGAGGCCAATTTGTCTTGCGCATGTTTCTCTCCTCTCTTGCGTTACGTGTAAGATCTATCTCTCTATCCGGGCATCTATCTCTTTTTCTCGCTGTCTCTCTTCCCGCGGCTCCTTCCTCTCCTCGCTCGTCAACGTCCACGGCTTTCTCTCTTGCGAAGAACGTCAGCCCCGCGCGTCGTCGCGACACCCAAGTGACACACAGTTTCACACGCTCGCCACACACGCATGCGTAGGTATATGCACACAGATGCGCTATATAGGCCGCTCTGTGTGTGAGTCACATACTCTCTCTCTCTCTCTCTCTCTCGCGCGCGGCGCGGCGCGAAGCTTCAGCTGAATAATAAAAACAAGCCACACGCGGGAGAAGAGAGAGAGAGAGTGGGAGACCGTGAAGTTGCTCGCCTTTTTACGCGGCGATGATGATATTTCGTATATACGTAAAATGGCCGAGAGAGAGAAGAGGTTATCGCCGGCGTTGATATTACGCGCGGCGCGTCGTCGCTTTTATAAAGTGCGCGCGGGGCTGATGTTTATGGCAATTGAAAATAACACGGCTATTCTTCAACGTCCGACGACGAGGCTGCAGCGCGAGAGATATAATGTATATAGGAGAGAATTCTCGATCGTTGGATGAGAGGGAGAGGGGGAGACGAGTTATTATTGATAATATCGGAGCGCAATTTTAGAGGCGAGAGCGCACTGCTCTGACAATGCTTGTGTATAGGTATATCTGTGTTTTTATAGGAGTCGGGAGATGAAGGGGAAGTGTCGAGATTGAGCTTACGTTGCGGTGCAGTGTGTGCAGTGCATTGGATGCGGGGAGATTTGGAGAGACCGATCGAGGGTTGAGAAATGGATGCTCTTCGAGTGTTACAATATTTTCTTTTACTGGCTTTATCGAAGACTTATGCCGAGGGTGATTACCTGTTATTAAATTAAAAGGGTGAATTTGTTATTTTTTGTACTTTTGATTATTAATATCTCAAGACTGATATGTACCCAAATTTTTTAATAAGCGTGGAATGTTGTTCAGGGTTATCAAGAGAAACGTAGTCTTTGAAGATATGAAATTGAATTTAACAAAATTCTTCACTTTTTTAATTAAAAATTTGTCGGATGATTAATGGGATTGATATATAAAAGATGCTTGCGTTATTCACATGAATATGAAGGATAATTAGCGATCGTACTCATTTAATATGAAAAATAGTACTCTTGCAGTTAGTGTATATTTATATTGCTAATTGGTAATTACGCTAATTGTATAACTAACTATTTAAAACATTTTAGACCATTATTTAGTCATCGATTATATTTGTCTATATTATATTTGATTATATTTTTCTTTGTAGGTCTCAGATTTGGAGTAATAGTACATTATGTAACAAGGGCAAAAAATCGACTTTTTTCTCGAGTTACATACAGTACTTTATGCCCATCTCAACTGTGGCTACTTTTTGACTTGGAAAGCGGGACTAATGGACTGTTAAAAGACAATATTGTTAAAAGATAATCGAAAATCAGGGTTATTGGTAGAACTTGATGAAATAAAGGAATTTGGACTAGTTTCTAGTAAAGTCGCTTTTTTTCCGCATCTGCGGGAAAAAAATTACTTTTCTCCCGTATTTGCGGGAATACAGTGATTTGCGGGCAAAAAGTGTAATTTTGGTCTCACTTTTCAGGGAAAGAAGTGGCCATTTTCGTTCAGATGGGTATAAAATTCTTTTTATTAAATACCTAAATTACATCAAAATAGACTTTTCATATATTTAAGTCATCTCCTCCCTAATTATTGAAGTTATAAAAAAAACTGCATTATATCTTATTCAAAACAACCATTTTACAAAAGAGACTTGATGTGAAATCTTTGTATTGATCTGCACTAATCGAATTAAAAAATATTCTATGCTCTATTCAAATTAGATAAAAAAAAGATGTTTTTCTTTTTTGTTAAAATGCGCGTAAATACTAGAATGGGTACAGATATTTGTATTGCACTAATGACAATTTATTCTCGAATTTTCAAATTCGTGAATAAATTATTTCTTTAGTATGCCTTTGCAGTAATATTTATCACAAAATTTAATGTACATAATAAAAAGCACCCACTAAAATTTCAACTCTTTATTTATCGTTACGCATTGATTTCGCATGTGTGTGTATACGCAAATTACGATATATAACAGTTGGAGACTTTTAATATTTTAAATAAACAGTAACGTGTTCCAGAACAAACGGATTGAATCAATAATAATCATCGAGTCAACCGCTTGGCTAAAAACAAAACCCTCAAACTGTAATTAAAAAGCTGAAGAATTTTCAATAAATCTCCCTGTAATTGTTGTACGTTTTGTTAAAACGACGTTGATGTGAATGTTTAATAAAAATAACAATTCTGTTCACTGCCAATGAATCGTCGAAACTCGACATCATGGGCTAAATGATTGATTTATAGTGGTGAGAAGATCGAGTATAAAGGAACAGTTTAAAAATTGTGGTAGAACATATCTCGATCACAAACAGATTAATTTCAGCGCATATCGGTTTATTTCTTTATTATTATTGTTATTATTATTATTATTATTACTATAATTATACTACTTTATATTTATACTTTATACACTTATAATTTATATTATTTGAATTATTTGAAGGTCTCATTTTATTCTATGAATAATTTCTAGGGGACTTTCCGATGTAAATATTCGAAAATAATCAAATTTGAAAAGTTATGTCCAAATTGTTGATGAAATTTTGTACATGTGTTTTAGAAATAATCGGTCTTATAACTTTCCAGGTTATAATAATTATTCAATTTTTATCTTGTAAGGCTTCCCGAAATTATTCAAGGCAAAATGAGACCTTTAAAATTCAAATCAGATAACAAATATGAAAGTCTCCAGTGTTTTGTTTTTTTCATCACTTGAAGTATTTTTTTTTTCATATTATATTGTTACTCGTGTCATATAATATGAGAACATATCATTATATAAATTTTTATACGTATTTAAGGTACATTCGACGGAATGTCTACTATTATTGACCATTGAATTTTCAACGTAGAATGAGGGGGGGGGGGGCAAACTATACACATAAATTATAAATCTTAATTTTCTTTTACTAAAATCGCACTCTCTTCTAAACTTCTTCTAAACTCTCACTATTTTATCAATTTTATTTTCTTAAGGGTGTGTCCAGATTGAGAACAAAAATATGGTCTGTCCTCTTCGATCCCTGTTCCATCGCTGTTTCGCTGTTCCGTTTTGAATTTAAACGTTCAAGTATATATACCTGTACTATTAATACTCCACTACAAGGAGTATTTTTCTCCGAAAAGCCGAAGTGACTTTAAACAGTTTTAACGTATCAAAAAAGAAAACGTTTGAATTCAAAAACGGAACAGCGAAACAGCGATGGAACACGGACCGGAGAGGACAGACCATACTTTTGCCCTTCATCTGGACACACCCTAATAACATTTGAACGTCTATCGACAATCTATATTCACAGAAGTTCATTTTTTCCACCACAATCACCTAGACGGCTTCTGCGATTACTACGTACATCTAGATACCAAAAGCTACGGAGTGCACGACCTGGACCTCGACATCGGCTACAATAACCGCCTAGATACCTTCTGCGTTCAATCCGCACATCCACTTGTACCTGGACCTCATTAGCCACCGCGACGTCGGTCACCTATTGTCTTAAACCTCTACTTGAATAGTTTAAGTACTCTTCCCATATTGCCCCAGTCTCCCCACGCGAGCAAAGCAAGCGCAACGCAAGCTAGCACTTTATTCTGGAAAGGTTCTAAGTCCAAGCGCCCATGCGTGAATTATACTATGTTTACCTAACCTCGTATAAATTTTATAGGTGCTTTTCACATTAAAATCGTTTTTTACGTATATTTATTTTTTTATTGTTATTTTATGTTCCAAATATTCAATTATTATATATATAAGGGACAGAAATTAACATATTTGTAATGATTTATATAAGCACCGGTGACCAACTATTGACTAGCCATTGGTCAATATTGTCGTTATGTGTTGGCCAAAATAATTGACAAATAATTAGCAGATAGGCTATTTTAGTTGGGTAGTTTTCTACCATGGCAACCTCGGTTTCAACTTTAAACGTTGTAGATATGCTTCCGATGTAAAGATTCAAATTTGTGATGCATAAACTATACACAAATAGTACATTTGAACGAGTAATAAAAAGCAAGCAATTTTTAGAGATTTCATTTTCATAATGTACAAAGTAGCTAAAGTTTCCGCCAATTTGCGATTAGTTTAACGAAGCATTGCACAGGCGCCCATATTATTCCGAATACTTGCGTCGTTTAATAATAAATATTATTTCTTTTTATTTTCTTTACTTGTAAAATAATATGACCTAACAGTTAATTAAAAAAAAGATTTATAAAATATTCTCTTTTAGAAAAATCCTCAAACAATCCTTAATTTTAAAAAATTACTATTTAATTCTCTTTTTGAATCCAATATGAAGCTTGTCTACTATTATTGCTACACCCAATGAATGAATTTTTAAATTCTGTTTCCTGTTCAACCATTAATAATCATACCTAATAATACTATATTCAAAAGCTATTTTTAAGAACCCAGTACAGCTCTAATTAAAACACGATATAGTGTTTATGTCAAAGAAAATTTCCACCAAGCCTAGAGGGGCGCTGCTGTTCCCCATAAGAAAAGTTTCTCATAAGATTAGAATATATTTATAAATCGATTTACAAGTTTTATACGTGACAATAAGACCTATTATCGTCGTTGTATATACTATATGAAGGTATAGTAAAACGGATGGCAGCAACAAGTTCTCTTGTCACATATTAAACTTGTATTTCAATTACTAACAATTTTACCCGTGCAAATCTTATATAGAAGCTGCCCCCTCAGCGGCCATGTTTATTAGTTCATCCAGAATCCGCTAACGGCGCATTGCACATTTAAACTCCCAATACCACTGTAGATAGTCTATTCGCGATCTCACTGCATAAGTTATAATCGATGAGCGACTTCGCGCGCCTGGCAACTATAGTTACATTCGCGCTGCAGGGAACTCTCTCGCTGCAGTGCATGCTTGCATAAAACAGGTTCTCGAAAGCTGACCCGACGCCGCGGCGCGCGGCTCGCTATATAGCCGCTATGGAAAAAAAGGTGCCAATGATGGCTGCTGCCTCTGCCGCTGCTGCTACGGCGCGGAAATTCTACGCTTGCACATTTTGAGCTCGACTTCGCCTCGGCTCTATCTCTATCTCTCTCGAGGGGGTCAGCTTTGAGAAAATCCTCGCGCAAAAAACGAAAGCCGATTCCTCGCGTGCAGCTTTCACGAGAGGTTGCGCGAGGCAAAAAGGGACTCTTTGTCAGCTGACGCCGCTTGTCGGAAATTTGCGAGTATGGTGTAGTAACAATGTGATTTTATGCAGCGATGATGATGCTATGGAATTGAACGATTATATATGAGTAAATGTTGAAGGTTTGAATAAAATGTCTTATATAATAATAAAATTAATAAATATTTCAAATATATACCTATTTAGTAATGGCATGATTAGCGTTTACTTTATTTTTTAAATGATGTAATGATGGACACTGGCAGCATGTATACATATATATATATACAAACTTATGGTTGACTACATAGGTAGATAATATAAACTGTAATTGTGTGCGAGATTTCAAGTAAAATAGTGATAACTATATCATATCCTAAACGCTTAATATTTAAAGCTTAAAATCTACGTGCATATACAGCACACTGTTAAGAGTTTCTTGAATTTATAGGTTCAGTGTGCAAATTAAATTTCAGTTTATGGGGCTGAGAAATGCAATCACATCCTACATTAAAATGTATTATTCCAAAGAAACGTAAAATAGAGCTCGAGCATGTTTCGTTGTGCATTCGTCATATTTAGATGAATATCGAGTATCGACGAGACAATATTGCGACGCAGCCATTTTTATGAACGCGTTCATATTCTATAGCTTTTTTATACACATGTGGCGTTCGAAGAAAAACAATTGAAAGAAGGGTCTGCTGAAAAATGAAATTATATAAGACTACTAAATTTCTTGCTTTATTTTATTAACTATAAAAAGCTTACATATTCGTTTACATGGAACTAAAAATGCAAGTACTTGCAAATACTTGAATTTACTTTTTGACATATTGAGTATACTTATAACCTACTTTTTTAATTCACTTTTTATAAAAATTCATAAATACATCATATACATGTCTGAATTGTCATAATAATTAATTTATTTTCAATCTTGTAAAAAACGTCTGTAGTATAACTGAAAAATCCATAAGAAATTTTTAACAAAATTGGTAAATCGTTATTATTCAAAAACACATGTCAAAATCGCAATACATATTTTTGTTATGCTATCAAAATTTTTACACGAACATTCCCAGCCAAAACAAAATCAATAAACCTATCGCTCAGACCACGAATGTCGCATAATTTCCTTGCCAAACTAAACCCCGCCAATGACCACCAACCATAAAGCTAAAAAGAAACCTGCGAATAATGAAACCTAAAGCAACTGAAATTTCGTTACACACTCCCTTAATACATCCTCTTACACACCGGCGCACGCTGCGCACACTGAAGCTCGATATAACGCCCGGTGGCCCTGCACTGCAGCGCACCGGCCTCGTGATAGTAATAACTTCCTGGCATTACCCAGACCCGGAGCGCGCCTCGTACATAAAAGCTCGCGCGCACCGGCGGCGCTCACGTATATCTATCTATCTCTCTCTTCCACCTATATATATATCTATCGGTCGCTGCACCTCGCGGAAAAGCGAGATAGAGCCCCGCTAGACTTCTATCCATACAGGTATGCCATTCCCCCGGGAATGGATCCTCGAGCTTCTTATTTTGCGAGGAGAAGAAAAAAGGAGGCGAGCGCGCGCTAAAGACCGCATCGACGTTTTATCAAGGAGTTGCGCAGTAGCTTCGAGGTCTCGGAAGCTACTGGGCTGCGCCGATGCTCTCCCGGACGGGTTGTGCTGGTGTGCGGTATCTTCTTGAAAATTACATACTTGGAAGATGTATGGGTTCATATTGGACGGCTGATAAGGCTAATTTCGCTGAAAGATGGAGGAAGGTGAGTATGTAAGCTGGTTATTTGCTGGAGAGATTTTCAATGGGTTTTAGTGTGTTTAAACAAGTTTGAGACGTCAAGTGGATTTTGTTTATCTTGACTTATAATTGCTGTTAGTTTTTTTCAATGATAGATGTAATGCGCGATCTGTATCATTCAGGTGGAAATCGTATTGATATGGGTAGTTGTTTGTCATTAGTATGTAGATTTTCAAGTATGGGATCATGAGACGATGGATACGGTCGATGTAATTGATTAGACACCTTCTTCGTGCATTAATTAAAGATTTACTGGTTTTGCATGGCATTTGATGTATAATATAACTAAAAAATCATTTTTAGTTAAAAAGATTTAGTCAAATAGGTTCCTTTCAGGAATGTTTTTTCAAAACACTTAATTTTAATACAAAATATGTTGTGATCTTTTTTAATCATGACTAAACAAAATCGAAATTTTCATGTTATTGGACCATTTAGAGACATTAAACCGTATTTGAGGACCAGGAGCATCTTAAGTACTTAATCAAAATCATATTATTAATAAATCAGAACTTGATTCAACTTAATTAGAAATAAAGTAGATAACAATGTGTAATTTAATCAGAACAAAACCTACTTGAAAAATGGATTTAATAATTAGTCTACACAAATATTTCCTGATACGTCTAAATGTACTTCTGAACAAGTAGTTAGTCATTCAATAAACTGAATCATTGACTGCTAAGCTATCTTTACTTGTCACTCGGCGTATTATATCGATCTTGATTAGCAATATTGATTGACGCATCTGTATATTCATCGAGCAATTCTACGTAAAAGTATAAGTAAACTGATCTTGAATTTCAGAGACACAAGTGTGCTATGATATCATGTAGCTCGTCATAATGCGAATTGTTTTTATAACTAATTCCTTACTATACTCATATTATTAATCCACATAGATGAGTTTTGTTGTTGCAATTCTTTATACAAAGGAAGAACGAAGACAATGTATGTTCAATAAATAAATAAATTTTAAAAAGGTAGATTTCGCAAATGCTTTTATAGTAGCATTTGTCATCATATACCAGCCATAAAAAAATATTACAAAAAATAGTTATATTATTTAAATTTAGTTATACACACTTATTTGTCTATATGGAGCATTTCTTCATTATTATAAATTTAAAAATACTTTTATAAAAATTTTAATCATAAACTAAGGTTTTACACAGATAAAATGAATAAAATGTATTTATCGTGTAGGAAGGTCTCTCGTGAATAAATCATTTTATGATTAATTCATTGTTTTAAATAAATAAACAAATAATAAGAACCACGAAATATCGTTTTCACCACACTGCGCGTAAAGTGCTGACTGTACGCCCTCTCAGCAGGCCGTACAGTACCGCATGGACTGCCTAGGGAATAAAGTGACTTGCGCATGCGCGATGCGCCTTTTTCCGCTCTCGACTGCGTCTCGAGCGGTAAAACAGCGCGTCGCGCGTACACAAGTCACTTTACTTCTAGGCAGAGCATGGGGTACTGTACGGCCTGCTGAGATGCGTACAGTCATTTCTTTACGGGGGTGTGGTGAAAAGTAGTATACGCACCTCTGGAGTACAGTAGGCAAGCATGCACTGTGTGAAATGCCGACCTCGCTTCGCTCGGTCGGCAACATCACACAGTGCGTACATTGCCCACTTTACTCCCTTGATGCATAATGTACTATTAACAAAATGTGCATTCTATTAATTTCTTGTTTATTCGCAATAGTCTACTATCTCTTCCGACAATGCTACAGAAAAAAGGAAAACCATAGATAATAAAATTCCTCGCGCAATCTTCCAGTGGAGTAACAAAGTTCCAACGCAGTGTCGTTTCTCCAAGACATGAAAGAAGAAATCGAATCTGCTATTGATATAGAAAGTACTTCGTCTCTTTGATTCTTCTTGGCATTTGCCCGAATACTGCATCGCATACGTCAATTTTTGTATATTCACGTACCATTGTTTCGCAATAGACCATTCCATACTTTTTATTAAAGTACCGTATTTTTTAAAAAATCTGAAAAAGTGTTGGTTAATTGAACCCATACGAACGGTATTTTAAAATCGTCTTGAACCCTTAAGGGCATCACAAATAATCGTAAAAACATATTCCTTTTATAATATTTTATAATAATTTATACGAATTTTTTATAATTTATAAACATTTTAATAATTTTAATAATTATTTTTACTTAAGACCAAAAATTAGATAAATAATATACGTTCAATGTTTTGAAATTTTTTTCTAGCAGTCTGTAGTCATGGGTATGTTGTAATAAATCATTTCTGAAAGTTTCAGATGTATTTATTTAAAAATAACATAAAAAATCTTACAACAACAATATTAAAAATTTAACGATTTAACTCTTTTCAACGATGAAAGAAAAATGATAAACAATACCAATACCCGAAATAAAAAATCTGTTGACTAAAATAAAAAAGGTATATATTATGAAATAAAAACTATGCAAAAGCCTATATATAACGTAAGCGCTCACTCGAATCACCCGTGCAATAATTATTTTCATGCACGTCACTGTGAAGAATTCGATCGGAGTCGCCAAAAGGCAGCAACGCGACTAACCAAGCAACGCGATACTATCTCCATTACCGCTCGTAATATATATAATAAACACTATGAGGCGTGCTCGCGCTCGCACATTTGCATTATACTCATTTCAGAGGGTTGTTGCGCACACACGACGAATTATCAGCACGAAGTATACTCTCTCTCTCTCTCTCTCTCTCTCTCTCTCTTTCATTCCCCTCCCCATGCCGCAGTTCAGCCTTATCTCGCGTCGCGAAGCCTCTGCTTATACATTCTATATTATCTATATACACAGCTCCTTTGCTTATTATACGTATATATACATGCCATCGTATATCGCGTTGCGAGCGCGCGGGTGTCTTCGATGACGAGCGAGAGAGTCCCGCGTGGTATAGCGCGCGCGGGTAGGCATTGTTGAGAAAATTCTGCCGCGATGATAAGCCGGAAGTCATTTCGCTGTGTTTGTGCGCGCATGTGGGTAGCATATCGAATGGCACGCTAATGAGGAATTTCGTTTCGTGTGTGTGTGAGAGAGTCGAATGGAGTGTTCGAGCAGGTGCTCGAACGAAATTTTGTACGTTTTGCGAGACGTTTATGTGATTTATCTGACTATATTTGATAGTAAATTATAATTTATTTGAAATTTGAGTGGTTTATCTTGAAGAATGTTTAGCAATGTAGATGTAGCTAACATATTTTATGGATTTGTAACTTATTTTTTGACGGATGTATATTTTGTGTATAAAAGAAAGATGTTAATGAGATTAGAGGGTATGTTTCCGAACGCTTCAACATGTTGTGCTAAATTGTCACCACATTGAAAGCTCTGGTGGCGAAGAATACAATCTGATTAACTATTATTCTGATTAACTATTAACACGCCTCCTAAGTTACTGTGTAATTTCAAAATTTGCCGAATGTAAATGTTTAATTTTACTAATTTTCTAATGACCCTGGTACAATATTATCCAGAAGCTATAGATAAATTAGACTAAATCATTTTCTACCAAGGGCGTTTGGTCCACAAACATTTTTTAATGGTTTATTGGTAAGCAGGAATGTATACCTTCAGGTACTGCATTGACAATAACTGCAGTGAACAAAGCTATATTTTTATATCATCACTGATTAATTTACATATTTAAATATTTCTAATCACGCCATTTGCCCTAAATGTACATATTGCGTTTGTATAAATATATGATGCTCGTTATGGTGAAAAATGTATAAGTAAACAAAATTTTAAAAATGTAATGATATATACGTATGGAACAATTTTGTAAAAATTTCTAATAATATTTTATTATACATAAAATACGACCTAACTAAATTTGTCATATTTACACTGTTTTAACTTATATCAAGTGGAAAAAATAAGAACATCTGATCATTGTGTAACGTTTTTATTCAATGTGGCTAAAAGCGTACATAATACGTTTGCGCAATCTTAAAAAAACGTGACAAAAGTAGCGTGAAGTTCTCGGAACAACAGCGCGCTATACATGCATAAAACGCGACACACATAGCCATTGGCGATTACCGCGTCAAGTGCAGCGTAGATTGGCATACCGAGAGTTGTAAATAAAAATTGCTCGCCTAGAATAGTGTGTGCATTACGAGCTGGTAATTTTCGTCACGTATTTTTCGCAGTTGCGGCTATTCGAATTAGATGAACCTGACGCAAACAGAGAAGCATGATTTGCATAAAACATTAGTACGATGAAAGAATGCTTCTGAAATTTTATCCTTGTTTTATTTTTTTCTCGTAGACTCCCAACGATCAATACTGGTGAATGTATTTTTTATGTAAATTATAAAATAGCATTAAATATGTATTTCTTTTAAAGAAGCTGGAAGCTGAACATGTAAATGCCCCAGACAGCACAATGCGTTGTAGGAACGTAGCTTTTGAACCTATAAAAATGAGTTAGCAATGATGCAGAAATGTTCAAATACACGATTTCATGACATAATGTCAGGATAAAAAGTTTTGACAGGCGTTATCTGTTATAATAACACGTTAACAGGCATTTGTCAGTCATTTTTAACAGACGGTTGTGTGTAAACAAGGCCTAGATGTATATAGATATAGTTGCGTGTAAATTTTAACTGACAAATGATTCACTGACAAAAATATTAACAGTTTACACTTGTGTTTTATACCATGATTCATTGTAGAAACGGTGTAGTAACGCGTTGTGCAACGTTCTACAACATCACTTTAAAGACATACGTTATAGAACGTTTTCGGATTATATCTAACAAATTCTGAATTTGCCGAAATGTCGTTGCAGGAACGTTGCTTAAACGTTGCTCAGCAATGTACACATCTGTTTCGACAAATATACTTGGATCTAATTGATCATATTGGTATAGGTAAATTAGGGTTAATACCTTTATCATTTGACATTTTAATCTTTCTTAATAAGTCTATAAATATTTTAATAATCTTTAAATACACATGACTGTAACGTAGAATATCACATTTTTTTGCAAGTTCGGGTTTCATTAAAGACGTTCTAGAAATGGGACACCGATGTAGGAACGTGGCAGAGTATCATAAATACCTCGCCGGTAAGCTATTCTTGGTCTTGCTGACGGTATCTGACGTCACATTTACATATCCTTATAGTGTAGGTATCGTCAAATATCGAGTCAAGTGACGCCAAAAATACCAAGAATATCTTACCGGCGAGTGTACATGACCAATACAATATTTTTATAATAGCATTTTTGCAACGTTGCTAGACGTTTTTAACAACTTCTTATAAACGTTGCCAGCAACATTGCGACAACGCTTCTACATTGTGCAATGTATGTAAAATAGTTACAGTGTACAATGTAGTATAATTATGCTATTCGGTTTTATACATCATATTAGGAATCTAAAAAATATGATTCTTCAATACACACTATTTCCAAAATAAATTCTCACCACGCCCTTTATACTTTCCACTACTTTCAATTTTCGAAACACAAAAATACACACGCCACGCAAAAACACGTATCCACAGCCAATTTTCTACATTGTTGGATCGTTATTCTTTATAGCTCATAATCGGTAGCGCGCGCGCGCGCGCGAAAGGTCTTATTATCGCGTCTAAATGAAGCAAGTTTAAATTGCCTTCCTATATGTGCCTCCTGGTGTTGTGCGGCTCGCGCGCGCTCGTCTGGAAGGAAAAGGCTGTGCCGGGGTGAGTCACGTCGCGCGCGCGCCGCGGCCCAGACAGGAAGGCAGTTAAAGCTCCGCGCGGTGCGGCGGATAATTCGTCGCTGCGCGGCGCGTGCAAAATATATCGAACTGTTCCTGAACTCTCTTGCTCGTCGCTCGGCGTGTGCACACTTTGAGAGCTCGCGCAGTCCCGGCAAATGCAACGCCTCCGCGAGCTACGGCGCGTTTCGGCGCTCTTGCCGCATGGATGTATATGTATGCACAGGTATATGCGCAGGCGGTGGAAAACGTAATTGCGGTTTGCGCTCGACGTTATGAAGCTTTGAATAACCTTAGATTGTAGAATGGCTGTAGGGGGTTTACCGTTATGATTGTGGTATGATTTCTTGGCGTTTGTGTGTGTAGAGAGAAAACTTTTAGTTGCTTTTACCGGGGAGAATGTTTCGGATAGGTGAAGTGATTGAATGTATGTTATTTTTTAGCAATGGAGTGTGAATGTAAAATTATTATCTCATAATGTTTGTTATTTTGTTCGAAATAAAGTATATTTTAGAAATATTTCAGTGACTAATTTTTGAAGATTAAGCAACGTTGAAAACAAGCTGTCAAACGTTTGACACACGTTTCTGAAACGCTTCTATAAATTATGATATAAAGTATGATTTCTTGGCGTTTGTGTGTGTAGAGAGAAAACTTTTAGTTGCTTTAATCGTGGAGAATGTTTGGAATAGGTGAATTGATTGAACATATGTTATTTTTTAGCAATGGAATGTGAATGTAAAATTAGTATGTGATAATGTTTGTTATTTTGATCAAAGTAATGTATATTTTAGAAATATTTCAGTGACTAATTTTTGGAGATCAAGCAACGTTGAAATAAGCTGTCGAACATTTGACACACGTTTCTGAAACGCTTCTATAAATTGTTTGAAAACAAAAGTAATAATTGCTCAGCTTCTAAAAACTTGTCGCTGAAATGTCCAAAATTTTCGTGCTTTATTTTTTTATATTTTTAACTTCAATTTAAAAAAGAATACTTAACATCTTATACTTAATAATATAATTCATTTAATTGTATTCGTAAGTAAATGATGTCGAATCGAATTGATCCGTTAGTTTGTTTTCAAATAACATGTTACATTTAGAAATAAATAAATAAAGAACGAAAACATAAGTAAGTTATAGTTGAAAAGCTTTTATCAGTCATCTGATTATCAAGATCTATTTTTAACAACTTGATAAAATTTAACTATTGACTTTGATTAACTTCATCTGACGAATTAAATACACAGAATGTTATCAATACGTTAATCCGCGAATTTTTAAAGTTTTAGTCATAAAGCATACACTATTTTTAAAACACACATTACGAAATTAACAGGGAAAAAATCAAAAGGTTAAAGAATAGAATGTACGTACAGAATTGGAATAACAGTCGCATTTGACGTGTCACATAACTTTAATACTGATGAAAAAAGTAAAGATAGAGGGGGTACCATATTTAAACAAAATATGCAGACAATAACTATATACAAATATTCAACTTTGCTTTAAACTAAGACATCATCGCGGAAAAATTATCCAGTTACTTTATACTGAATAATTTAAATAATTCTTTCTTTTTTCAGAATGAATATTTTTACTTCATATAACAACGTGATCCATCCTACCAGAACTACGCTTGTATCCATAATACATCAAATGCATTCCAGGAAATCACAGCGCTGCAGGTCGACGTTATAATTATAATCCCAACGTAAACAACTTATTATTCATCCGAATACACAGCATTCTCCCATTAATTTTCCAAAAAATCAAATCGCTCGACCACACGGTTAAAAAACACACAACCCTCATAACAAATTCAAATCGCCCGATCCCACTATCTAAAGTAGTTACCATTGTATCCCTAAGTAACATCTTACGTATAGACATCAATCTTCCTCGAAAGTAATCGTTCTCGAAACCACTGACCGCGGTGATCTCACTTCTGTGAGAATGCACATTGCATCTGCTTATCAGTGGACATAATATTTGAATTTATTTATTAGTTCATTCCTAGCATTGCGTTCATCAATTAAATCCCCTGTAACATTTTATGGGTGCGCATATGAAGCTGAACGTTTTTTCGATATAGCTCAACTCGTATACAGAACTGCGATGACGATGTACTATATACTATATTATATTCAGAATTCCATGTTTCATTGACAGGTCTGAAAATTATTATAATTTTCTAGTTTACTGTACTTAATATTTTATACTTCTAATGAAGTTATAGCTGCTTCATGAGAAGCCGGAATATTCGGAAACTACAGAGAATTTCTTTTTTGTTTTCAATACAAATATTACTTTTAAAAGTATTGATAAGAAATAACGAATGCTTAAACTTGGTAAAATTGCAATTAAAAAATAAAATATACAATATTTATAGTAAATTTGAGTTTTTAGAAATCCAATATACTCGAAAAATGTTAATTACATAAATTCTATTAAAATCATAAATTACTTAGACAGATATTCCCGTCAAAGCACCGGAATTCACATTTTTCAACGCGAAACGCTCCATGTACACAATACACTACAGCACGGCCGGTCCACTAAACCCGTAGCTCTTTTTTCAGAGGCGCGAGCGCTATTACAAGGTCCGATCGAGCGACGCGTTTCGGGAGTGAAAAATGAAGCCTCGGCCCGCGCGCGCGAGAGAGAATGAGAAAGGATACAAAAAGGCACGAGCAGCAGCAGCATCGTTTCATTTTCCGATACAGGCAAGCCCGGCACGGCTCCGGAGCTCCGGGCGTCCCGATGACGCGGCACGTCCCGCACCGAGAGAGAATAGGAAGAAAGAAGAGACGAGAGATACACACCAGAAGATCGAGAGAGGTTCTTTCGTTTTTTCTATATAGCTACAGCTGCAGACGCGTATAGCTATACCTCGATCTTGGTCTCTTTCTTCTTCTTCGTCTTTCTCTTTTTCTTTTTGTTCGGAGATCGGCGAGTAAGAGATTCTCGCCAGCGAGGCTCGTCGGGCCAATCGGTATTTATCGACGTCGAGTGCCGGGGGAAGGAGAGTAAAAAGGGGGCCGAGAGTGTGTGTACGTGTCGTAAATACCGTTATGAGTGTTGAATGTGATGATATCGATTGGCAAGCTGCATTTGAACGCGCATTTTCAGGAGAGCGTGAAAAGAGTAATGCGCGCGTGCGTGGAGTGGAGACTGATATCGAGAATGTTTTGTGAGCGGTGAAAAAAGAGCGAGGTGTTAATATTTTATCCGCTCTCGCTTGGCTTCGACTTCAATGATTATCGGAAAAAGTGGAGTTATTCTCATTTTAATGAAATTGCTTCTAGTTTTTATTTGCGACTTCTATTTGCATTTTTTTATGATAAGTTTTGATATGACATCTATAAGTGTTATTTATTTTAAAATAGCCTCAGGAATCTACGTAGATTTGGGAAGATAAATTTTGGTATGAATAAAAAAATATGTGATCGTATCTATATACTACTAGCTCTTGCTCGAGTTTTTGCAAACATTAATTTTATTTTTGTTTAATATTACATGAACGCATGAGTGCTACCAAATAATAAGGTTATATAATCATGTAATAATTATAGCATGTATATTATAGTTTTAACCACTAACGTTACTAAAATAGTTTTTTATCTTAGGTAAACTGAGATGCTCCAATAGGCACTTGTACTATCAAATGCAAAAAAAAACATGCCACCTAAAAATAGTACAAGACGTTTGCGAAATATGATAAAAGAAACTTTAATATATCACTTTTACGTAGCGGCAGACGCGTTTGAGTGATTTAAAACCCACTACAGCGAGCACTGCTGAGTTGTTTCTACGTAATTCATTTTTTAAGCATTAAACAAACAAATGGCTTTTATACTACGATTAAAAGATAATTTAAATATAATTAAATTCAATCTAATAAATTAAAATTAGGAATTTTGATATGGCAAATATTTTTTGCTGTTAAAAGTTATAAGTGAAATTAATTCGAGCTCAAAAAATGGTTAAGTAGAGCAATGTACCTACATTTAATTAAATACTTACACATAAACTACAATCGCATGTCCGAACAATGAAAGTGACTCTTTAATTACAGAAACATTCCTTCTGTGTGTATGTAATTTACCTCACGCATTTTTAAAGAGGTCATTCCACTCCTACTAATTAAGTTTACCTTTTCTTTTTTCTTGAAGCAAGCTTCGAGGAAAGATAAATATATTAATTAATTTTAATCAACATGAACATTAAAGAAATAAAAAGAAGTATGCGGGTAAGTATTTACTGGAGAATCTAATATTTATAATTGAACATAGATTAATTAATGAAATGTATAATATACTGATACTAATAAAATTATAATAAAATGTTTTTCAAATTATGGTGCTTCGCTTTTTGGCTTTGTATAATTATCTTATATTAATTAATAACACATTTTGCACTTGTTGATCCATCTATTTTCAAAAATACCAAATGAACAACTTATCATATAGTATATACGTACAGAAATACAATACATAGATTTGAACTATCAAATAACTCAGAAAAGCAACCTTTTTCTCAACAGGAGTTCCAAATGATTCAGCCATCATCCAGCGTGAAAGAAATTGAAGCGCACAAGCCATTACATTATCATAGAAGGCACTCAAGATTCAACGCGCTCATCAGTCAAATTAACAAATTCGAGCTATTCCTGTCCCTTGTATACCTAAAATTATACCCATACCACTATCCACAAATCGTACATCTCGTGCTCGGCAAGATTGAAGAAACGAGCAATTTCCCGTCCTGCTTCCGCCACGTCGTGCACCTAAGAATACACCACCCGGTGCAATTACACTCATACATGGAGCATCACTGAACTGTACAGTGCATCCTACGTACTCGCGTACCGAGTTCAAGTGGGACGATAATAGTCGCGATTAGACGTGTTATACGACCCGGCGATCTTCGCGGTATTCTTTTCTCTCGAATGGTGTGCGGACTTGTGTGAGCTCGTGCGCGACCGTCGTCCTCGTCGCAAGGTGATGCGGCCGTAGGTATATCTCGTTGCGAGCGCATGTGTGCGGGCCCAAATGAGTCTTAGACTTGTGCGGTGGCGAGGCGTATCGTATATATGCAAATGAGCGCGGCGCGCTGCTGATTTTAGAGAGATAGAGGCGAGAAGGATGCGCCTTTTAGGGAGAGATGCACGAGGTGTTTGCACACGGGGATGCTGCGCTGGGGCTTCGAAGAATACGCGTAAACTTGGACGACGAGACAGTTTGAAAAACATTATTGCTGAGAGGATGTTTTGCGGATGGAGAATATTTACCATGCGTACAAACAGTTTGCTGGAAGATCTAAAAATATTGCTGGAAATTACAAAAAGTTTAGTTGGATTAATTCTATTGATCAAAAAAGTACCTACGTATCTGCATGAAAATTCAAATGGAGAAAACGAGTAAACTTTCATTTTCTTCAAGTGGTAAAAGTTTTAAGGTCCTTATTTAAGTTTAGTAATTTTTAATGCCTATGTAATTTGTATTTCTTCTTTCAAAAAATGTACATATATTCGTTCTTATTAGACATACATACGACTGTAAGACAAATTTATTTTGAGAAATATTTTGAACTAAAAGGGCCTATTTGGTAGATAGAAGGATACTAGAATTATAGAGTAAAATAAGAGCCTTATTTATGCAGGTAATTGTATTATTCCGCAACACTGCACAATGACCAAAAGAATCATTGGTTTCCGTACGTTTTTTAATGTAAGTATATATGTTGCTGAAAGGCTGCAAATACGCTTTATTAAAGTATTGTTATTTTAAGGGTAAGTAGTATTACTTTCAGTTTTAATCTGCACGAGTAAATTCGTCTTTTCAAGACGAATCTAATGACTTAAAACATTAATTTTTTTAATAAAAATGTAGTTAAGTACTTTTTTCTTCACGACGTCAGAATTGATGTATAAATGTACCATGCAACCGTAGATGTTGTCTTATGTTAGTTGTCAACTACAACAAACGTTTTATTTGTTGTGGTTATATCAGTAGCTGAACTAGCTAGAATAATTCAGCTAAAATATTTCTCTGCTTCATCAAAAAATATATATCCATGCATAGTTTACTTTTGGATAAAGTGCCAAACATAACAACTGATAAGATATCAGTACAGTAGGTATGACGGTTCTTGTGTGCTATTCTCATTAATGATGTACACTCGACGTTAAATTCTTCTTTCAAGAACAGTTTGAATTTTTTTGAAATACCGAAAGTTCATTGGATAGAACACTCGCTTACGCTAACCTCATTGGATGATTTAAAAAAAGATTGGAAACTGTCCTTGGCAGAAAAATTTTATGTCGAGTGTACACTACTTACGATATTCACGTACTACCAAAATCTGTGTCAGTTAATGTGCTATAGGCCTAAACGCAATGAAAAATTTTATAACCCAGAACTACTCCATACAAATTATCATTGTTGAAAAAGGTGTTGATTTTACAAATGCTTATCAAAAAAATAAGATATTGAGTACAATTCAGAAAAACTTAATTATTTAAAATATTGGATCTGATTTTTATAATTTTGTTCTTAGGAACTCTCCACATGTTTTTTTGTTCCTGTGCTATTTCTGCATCCGTATATTACTCTCCTGGGTACGAGAATAAAGATATTGCTTGCTATCTATGATTACGCATGATCATAATTTTATGCTAGCGAGATGCATAGAATTGCAAGAATAGACTTCTGTTTTATTTTCTTTTCAGTTAACTTTAAAAAGTTTATAATGACAAATTTTGATTACAAGTAATAGCTTTCGTAATCTGGATCAGCATATCGGAGCTGAAAAAGCATATAAACAAAACAAGCTTGTAGAAAGCTTCGTAGAATATTAGTTCTGTCTTATTCTTTCAAGTTTAGCTATTTTTCGTATGAAAACAAGATTGCAGATCATTGGAAATTCTGAAATTATGGAAAACTGATTGATGAAGAAAAATTTTTTATAAGCCAAAATGTTTCCACTTGAATCTTGGTATCCTATATTTTCGTATAAGTGCATTTTTTGCATTAAATATTGAAATAAAATAATGTGCAAATATTTGGTGTTGTGGTAGTTTTTATCTAAAAGTGAATAATGTTGTCTTTTGGAAAGTATCAATAAACATTTTAGTTGTACTAAAATAATCTGATAGACATCAATGTCACCTGAACTGCGCATTAGCAAAACCTAATATGGCTGTGATGCTGGAGCATCAAAGGTCGACGAGATAATGACGCGGCCTAACTATAGAGTGGCTCGGTTCTTGGATGCACTGCACGATTCTACACGTTTAACAGTAGCCCTGGGTTGTACTATAACGGTGGGCACTCTTATGTTCATTAGCTAAATCATGATTAGTAGCCGACAATAGTGCATGATAATACAGTGAAACTGGTAAGAGTAAATAGCCAGTGTAATGACGTGCAAACTCTGATGAACGATAAGAGCTGGCGCTTGTCACGCGCCTAATGGAATTTACCCAGAAACACATGAAGCTTCTGTTGCGATGTAGATTAATGTTTAGATATTTTAAATGTCTGAAAATATTAATTTGTTGATCAAATTGGTATCTATAATTGGCGAATCGCCCATTTCTGCTTTTCAAAGTTTAATATACAAAGTTGACATAGATTATATTGTTGAACGGACAAAAACAGTTAATAATTTTAATATAGATTTAGATCTTAATAACTATTCTTTTAAGTAGATTATTATAAATATATTGAAGATGATAAAAGAATGTGACTATTTAATGCTACTTTTAAACCATTAAAACACTATTAAAATTTTTCAAATGTTACAAAGATATGACGTACTAAATAAATACACGATAAGAATACCTTTCAAATGTACGATACACAATCATAGCTTATATCGTGCATAAAAGAATCAATCTACTGAAACCAATCAAATAAAATTTAAATTGAATTAAACGAATTTAATCGGACATTAATTCGTCGCCAGTATAAGTGGAATATAGTTAAGTGAACTATGAGCTTTTTCTTTTTAGAAATAATAATCTCTGTTTATATTGCATAGAAAATGCAAACAAATATGAACTACTTGATTTTTCTCAACGCGTGCATAAAAAGGCGCTTTTCCATGCTCTCAAATTCCGAGCGTCTTCGCCTGATGGGGAGGTAATGACCATTACCTCCCGTTCCTGAATTTATTAGGTCTAATGGATGACTCGTACTGCCCATTTCCCCATTCCCTTTGCATGCATGAAAAAGACCCTATTCACACACCTATTAAAAAAATACGATGTGTAACATGGGCGGAAAGGGCTTTTTCTAAGCGAGTCACCCCCCCCCTTATTTTTCCTCCCTTCTTCGACAATGTACTATTCGGATATTTGAATTTTATAGAGTATCCCGTATATATGGAAGAATACTGGTTAAGCATTATTTGTCGAGACTACCGGTACTGGCAAACGTTAGAGGACCAGCACTGAGATGTGATTGAGATATCAATTTTTGCAACTAGCTCATTCTTATCAAAAGGTTATATAATCCCTTTATTGGTCCAGCAGCAAAAAATAATTTACTAGCATAAAATATTCAGTCAGAATCGGTTCGAATTTTTATTGTTGGCAGATTCTTTCGTGGGATAAGTCTACAACCAAGTTTTATATTATCTTCTGCAATCACCTACTGATTTATGATATAAAATGTATCTAAAAATGACGTATATTTTGAAGGAAATATCTCATCTCTGACTGTCTCTTCTATACCGAATTTTCTATACCTCTAGATTCCATGTAAAATTTACAATTTATACACTGACTTGCACGTGTTTTGGTCGATCTGAATTTTCTAAAATATTACACCGTGGTATTTTCTTAAGAATAAGATCTAATAAATAACGTGCATATTCCATAACCCATCATACAATATTTAAGTAGAAACATCTAACACGTATAACTAAAACCCTAAACCACAACTTCCCAGTGCAAACTCAGAACAAAAATCGAGATTTCACACGCGAAACCTCATTGAAAAAGAAAAAACTCTCCACTCCACCATAGTGGCAACTCGTAAATGCAAATTCAAAGCCATCGTCGACACCTCGCCTCTCACCGCATCACACAGCAGCAGCCCAGAATCGATGATCCCCGGCACCACGGCAATTACAATTCTATCGGTCGCACGACGCTCGCGCATCCCAACTGCACTCTCAACCTTCGTGAAAAGTGTCTCTCGTCCCTACACACACACTCACACACACACGCACACTTACAAAGAGATCGGCGCTCTTCGTTAAGGACACACCAGCGACTAACGAGGTTCGGCTTTGCGGAAGTCGTACATATAGCTTGCCCGTGTTTTTTCGAGCTGCTGCGATGCAGCCGCAGCCGATGAACCGCACGAGCGACACCTTTTCCAACGTGCATGCACTCGCGGAGAGGAAGAGAGAGAGAAGTTGCAGCAGGGATTTTTTTTTCGCAGCGGCGGTGCACGTGCGAGAGGGTATAGGCAGGTATATATCGGAGAGCCGCGCGCGCGGATTTCTATGTGCGGTGTTGCGGTTGGACCGCGCGCGGAGAAATGCACTTCGCCTGGAATGAATCTCCAGCGTGTTTGAAATACGAATACGTTGGGTTTACTTTTTTTTCGAGGCGGGATTGTAGTGAATAGCTAGTTTATTGAAAATGTAAATAGTTGGTTTATGATTTATAAGCAGTAGGAAAAGAGTTTCTATTGTTGTGAAAGGATTTTTTTGTGTTAAAATAAGTTTGCGTTGAGAATATGGGGCTTTGAAGCAAAAGGAAGTGCCGTTTCTGTAATAAATAAATCCCTTTGTCAGAACTAGGATTTCTCTTATGTTAAAATAGACGTTAAGCACTTAAACGTACCTTAATGTTTTTGTAAGTAAATTTAAAGACTTGTTTTATCCATACGTGCTAAAGTTTCAGTATTTTAATTCTTATATTTGGTTTGAAGGTTTGATTCTTGATAATGTAATTTTTATTGCCTTTTCAGTTTGTTTCGACCGCTGCATGACTAGAAAAATTTGAGTCCAGCATCACAAGTTAAATTTTATTTCTTCAATATGGACCAGTTTTAACGAGGTGAGTGAAATGAAATTCATTCACGGTACAAAGTTTAGCTGTTATAGCAATTAAACTTTGCATGCAATTAAATAGTCCTTTTTTTATAATAACAATTCGTTTGGTTGTCTATTTCTAGATGAAATTCTTTTTTATCCATAAAATGTAGGTTTCTTTGGCACCAAAAGGATCGTTTTCTTAGTGTGGTATTTTTTAATACAGTTTCAACACACGGAGGCGTGTAATTTTTAGGAAATCATAAAATTTGAACATTATTCTAAAGCTTTATAATTTTTTTAAATTTCGTAAATAAAATGTTTCTAATTCGTCAATACCTTGAATGAAAACAAATTCATAAAATGTATTAGGTACATATAATAATTTCGAGTATGACCCAGTTAAAACAGTCTAAACCTACATTACCCATTGTTTAGTCACTCACACGTCTATAAAAAAAAATTTCCACCAAAAAAACTAGCTCAAGCAAACTCTTTCTCTCACGCTGAACAATATTTGCGAAAACCTTAAAAAAAATCATAAAATCCACCGCGACGCATATACGGCGCGCACCACGCAATTGAACAACGGAAATTTTCGTCCACGCATTCTCAACGCAAATTTCGCAATCTAGCAAAGACATGGGACCACACGCTCGAGATATAATACCGACGAGAAGAAGAAGAAGATGAACGAGAAGAACGGCACACGCACGGCGTGGCTGTGTCTGTCTGGCTCGTAAAAATGGGTAATAGTCGGTTTCTGTTTGCCCGGGCTTATCCTTCGTTATCGAGGTCAGCCCCGGATAATTCTGCGAAAGCCGCGCGGTACCCAACACATTTGGCCAAAAGATGTCGGCGATTAGGCCTCTTCCTAAATACTTTAAGTACTTTGCGGCATGTGGGCTCTTTCTCCTGCTCGCAAGGCGTCAAAATGTGCGATACGCTCTTTTAGTTACCCTCGCTATTTAGCGGATTAGGCGTTTATAGTAGTTTGAAAGAAGGAAATAGTTCGTCTTGTAATACATGCATGTTTACGTGTATGTTAAAGAAGATTACAATTTTATTTGCTGTAACTTATTTTAGTGTAGCGGTTTAACGTTATGCTATTTTGATACATATACTTAACTATAAAAAACATTAGAGAAATTATTGAAAATAAATTAGAATATTTTTCCAAGAGAATGTTAAAAAGTTTCTTTGGTTAAAAAGGCGAAGGCATTGAAATTTGGAGATTACTAATCAAATTCTGTATTTTAATTAATAATGTCGTCGAAATTGAAGTTCAACAGTAAATGATAATAAAAATCCGTACAAGAGTACTTAATAGTATTATAAACATTACTTGTTTCACCTTGAAGTAAAACAAAATTGTTTATTCATCTATGTTATCATGTTACATTATGGGAAAGCTCATGCTATACTTCAAGAAATTAGAATTTCAGTACTTCTTCCTATTCGACGTATATTAAATCAAAATGAAAAATATTTTGTTTATTACAGAACGAATTCATTATAAAATAAATAATTTTCAGTAGAATCATTAAAAAGAATGTATTCCAGAAATTCTATTAACAATTGAGTTATCAAAATTCATTACCAACTACAATTACTCAGTGTGTAATTAGCAAAAGAAACACTGGGATCCGTAAAACAACGACGAGATACATCCGACGCGTAATCAAACACTCGTAAGCACGCGCGCGGTGAGATACATACTATCGAGGTGAATCATCCTATTTCGGTCGTTTCATCGTTTGAATCCGAAGAGAGAGAGAGAGAGGACATGACGAATTCGGAGCACCGTCGCCGTCGCGGCTATAATACTATACATGCTTATTCAAGCCTGGGAAATCTGAGAATTACCTATGACTATACAAGGCCAACGCTCTCCTTAAGTAACACATTGGCATGCGGATAAATAAGGAAATTCTTCTCGACGAAGAATCGTAATTATTTATATGATTTCTGACTAATCACCGAGGCATTATTCACACAGTGCAAAAACGTGGTTTATTCGTGTAAGCAAAAATAGGTGACACATATCAAACTATGCCAATTAAATGAATTTGTACATTTTTGAGATTTTTGCATAGATTGTTTGATTTGATTTTGACCAAAATGATAAAAATAATGTAAATTATTGAAAAAAAAAATAAAAAGTAGTTAAGATTGATATATATATACCAATAATTATACGTTTTTTCAAATGCTGGTATTTTAAATTATTATGCAAGCTAATATTTCATTCTTCATTACTTGCAACTCGTTCAACACGCCATGTGAGTGCTTATTAAAGATAGATAATTATGAATCTAACATCTTTGAACCCAAATGAGCCATCACTAATATATATACAGTGACGAGAAATATTAAACTTTATATAGAAAACCAAGTAGATTGATCAACCTTCTCTTTGTATACTTACTTTAAGATTAATGAAACTCTATTATTTATTTCAAATGAATGACTTCTTAAAGGTACGAGTGCAAGGAAAAATTATAGAAGTGTAAGTCGATTTTATATCTTAAATAATCACTTCCACAGTATTCGTGATTGTAGATAAAGTAAAGTGTCAACTCATCCAAATAAATTAATGCTCTCAATCTTATAAAACAAAATGATATCCGCTGCACCTTTAAAATTAATCACCCCACCATCAAATCCGTATTAATTCGAACATTAATTTCACGCTATAAATAAACAACATCTGCTCCTCTTCTAACAACAAAATCTCAAAACGTACACCTATACATCACTGTAACATACATCACCTCTCGTATCCCATTACACGTACTGTATGCACCGTACAAGCCGCATGACGAGCGCGAGCATTGAAACTAATAGTCCCCCCCCCCATGCACCCCAAAGCCGCTGCTGAACCAACAGGAGGTCATTATCCATTCTCCTATACCCGTTCCAGGAGAGGAGAAAATCTCTTTCGGCTCTCCATTATAAAGAGCGACAAAAAGGAATGACTTATAGAAAACGACGAGCCGCACGCGCACCGACGTAAGTACACGCGTGAATGACTGTACCACATAGGCACCAGCAGTCACAGTATGAAAAGATCGGCGATCGTGGTGTACTACAACTCGCCACGTCACACGCACACACACACGCCGAGTGCGAGCGCACTCATAGCAATGAGAGCCGCAGTGTATCCGGAGGAATTCCTGCGTGCGCGTAACAGGCGGCTACACACCGGTTACTTTATCCTGTATATATCTATTCGAGTTCTGGGACGCGTAGAGAGGCGCGGATGAATCAATCCGCGATAATTAGTCGGCTCGTCAAAGGCCCGGGGTTTCGTGTCTGCGCCGCAGCGGTCTTTTAGTCATACCCGCGTACGATGATAGTTGTTGGACCATGATGGGTACGACTGCAGACACTTTGCGCTCGGTTGCTCGGTTGCTCGGTTGCTCGGTTGCTCGGTATTGTGAGGAATTTCAGCGTAGGGAGAGCTGGGAAATTGATGCTGGTTCGTGTCGTTTTGAGAAGGAAACGGGTGATTGTTGTGTGATTGAGAAGGTGTAATGAGGCGACAATAGCTGGGAAAGTAGAATTACATAATGCGATGAGTGTGGTATTGAGTGAGTCAAAAAGAGGTTTTTGTAAGCAATGAAGTCCATTAATATAGTGTTACTGTTAATACTTTGTGAATGCTTGTCTGTTTGTAGTGTGTATAGGATATTATGTGGCAGGTTGGTTGATGAATAGCTTTTTAAATGCTTAAATTGTGGGGAAATTATTGCAAATTAACGTCAGGAGGGTATCAAGTTATGTGGATAATTAAGAATTTGATTTTCTGCCTTTTTTATTATTCAAATTTTTATTTTATTTTTAAGCCTTAATATTTAGTAACGGGCTAAAAACTAGCAATAAAGTTATGACTCTTTGAAATAATTATAAAAACTTACAATGTAACATATACGTTATTCTACAAAATACATACATTTTTTTCCTAAATTGAAAAAATCATACTTTCACATATAGAAATAATTTGCTGATACAGCTAAAAATTTGATGGAAAATGACGAAAGAGTTTGTTGGATTAATACAGCAACATCATTTTTCGACTATTTATTTTGCTGAAAACGATAAAAGAGTTTGCTAGATAAATACAGCAACATCATTTGTGGACTTTTCGCTAAAGCAGCTAATATTTTTGTTGTTCCATCTAAAATATTATCTGTTATTCCAACTAAATTATCCAGTCAAAATGTGTTACTGTCTTAGCAATAATATTTCTATGTGTGTACAGGATAATCCAGAAAAAGTAAAATATAGAAAATTGTCTTTATCACTTTTTTTACTAAGAGTTTTAAAAATTTGTTCTATACTTTGATTATCATTGGCATCAAAATTATTATTTCCGCATACTTTCGGTGATTACAAAATTTGCATAGGCCGATATTCAAGAGAATATCTAGCAAAATATATAATACGTCTATTATTAAGCTTTCACGAGAACCGTGTCAAATCGCAAGAATTCAAGCATCATGAAGAAGGTAGTTGAAAATCGTAATTATCTGCGCTCCAGGGCAAACACGATCTGACACTGACGATTTGTCAGTTGTAATACATTTCCTCTTAATCGTTATCGCTTAGCATAGACTTTACCTACAAATATTATCTTTGCTTATCATCTTGCAAACTTTGTATAGTCGTCCGTTATATTAGTTTACCATTGAATAAGATTGTGAAAGAGCAGTATTACAATGATTCTTGCTGATTTTTTTCCAAAATTTTCACAGGAAAAGCATAGATATAGAGTCTGTGAAAATCGAAAAGAAAGTATGTAACATTAAAATTTTATTTAGTTAATTATTTAATTAATAAGAGGTTTGTTAATTGATAAATATACATATTAAGCACTATAGTACACTTGCCTTGGTTCTAAAGAATAAAACTCAGAAATATCTAAAAATTTTGATATATTGTGGTCTTGATAATGCAATACTACATTTTGATTTATACATTCTTATTGTGTAAAGAGCTCTTACGCTTGCAATTAATCAATCATAGCATTCGCCCCTTGCAATTATTTAACCACATGAACAATAATGCCTCAAATAGTGCAAGTGCAGCTTCTGTACGTTGCTTAATTAACGGTTAGTCATCTTTAATGCTGCTCGTATATGATCCGGTGGCTGTCTTTTTTTCTCTCATTTATAACTGCGCAATCTAATTTCGCTGCAGGCTATACGGGTGAGAGAGAGAGAGAGAGAGAGAGAGAGAGAGAGAGAGAGAGAGAGAGAGAGAGAGAGAGAGAGAGAGAGAGAGAGAGAGAGACAGAGAGAGAGAGAGAGAGAGAGAGAGAAAAGTACCGCAAAGAGCCGGTGATGTATCGCATTGACGGTTTTCTATAGAGTCATTTGTTGCGATACAAAAAGTCGTCGGGTGGTTTATTCACTGATTTTAGATAACGCGCCATATACTGGTTACACAGGCCTCTCGATCCAGTGATTTAAAATGTTTTCGTCTTGATGCAGATATATAGCAAGCAGATATATGCTATGCATTTCTACTTGCAAATGCATAAGTAAACTTAAGATGTACATCCGTTCGTATATAACTATAATCTTACCTACTTTTTTTAACTCTGGGATAGTACTTACTAATATTTGAAAGAATACTCGTTATGAAGTTTAATATGTATAATTTTCTCCTTTTCTTCGTTTGTAACAAATGGTTATTGTCAATAATTGGAAGTTCTTTTCTATTTAAATACTTTTTTTACATACCGCAATATTTACTTGAAATTTGTTGTTAGTAAGTAAGTTCATAATACTGATGAAGTATTACAGAAATATATTCGAAATTTCAGATATATTTTTTAACGAGTAATTTAATCATTTTTAATTGTAATTCTAACATTGATTTAAAGGGGTTCAAAGTTAATGTTCGATTGGCTATTAACATCAGACATGATGTTGTCGCTTTTCTTACTCTATAACCCATATCAATTTTTAAGAAAATAATATGTTTGAAAAATCAATTTTTTACAGAATATAACCGAAGTAAAATTAAAGCAATGTATCTGAAAATGTTCAGTTAAGTCTCGGTGAAGTATAGCTTTTTCAGTTTATAGTTAACTGATTACAGAATACACGTTCAAAGCTGACTCAAACTCCGATTATTTTCCAGCTCATGCTTTTCCTCCATCTGTAGTTTTCCCTGCGTCACAATGTGAATGCGGAAAACGGATGGGTTTTTCTTAATAACGAAAAAATAAAATTACAAATTAAAAAAGGTCTTTAGTCCAAATAGCGAATAGATAAAAAACTACGAATTGCAAAAATGAAGATAATCAAAATTCCCGAGCAGCGAAAAACCAAATATAACTGCGAAGATTAAAACGACGAAAGACTAAAAGTTTGGGTTGCAGAATTGAGGAGTTTCAGGTTCGGTTTAGAAATATAGGCATCCACACATAAGTAGTATATGCTCCTCCGTTAACAAATTTAACGCTTGTATAGAGACCCTGAAAAAGGATAAATAAAAAAATTATTAGATTAACGAATTTGTATTGAAGCGACTCATTAAGTTTGAGGAATCTACTATGCGCAAATGAATTGAAAGCGGTTTGTTTATTATAACAAGTCTGGTATTTTATTTTTCGTTGATTTTTGCATAGACAGTAGAATAGTACTAAACGACCATGCAGTCTTTATAATCTTAAGAAAGAAATACATAAATTTAAATTATTATTGATTTTTAAATAAGAATAATTGATTTCTGAATAATTAATATTTACAGTTGCGAAAGTTTTCATTGATAAAATCATTATAGTTCCTGCAGTTAAATAATCAGGCTTCAAAGTCCGCTGTATTATTAGAAGTATTAAGTTTCGAGCCCTAAGCGATATTTTGTACCACTTGACACTATAACTAAAAGAAAATCAACATTTACAAATGATTTCAATGTTAATACTATTAATATAAATTCTGATCTAAAGTCATCCTAATTGATATTACCCATCGTACTTACGCTGTTAAGTTAATTTCGTCACATAAATTTATAACTTGTTGACCAGATAAATTTATAAAAAGAATATATAATACATAAATTGTTAACATCAACCAGAGTAGTAACGTTTGACGCCAATTTCCTTCATTATACTTAATCTAAAAAGGTCAGTGATGTAAAGATTATTTCTAGCTTTTACTCCCATAAACGATTTTTAAAATTTGAATACAAGAAAATCAATTTAAAAAACATGCAAAAAATGATTCAAAAGTGACAGGAATTTTCTCTATTTAAAAGATGATATAATATAATGATATAATTATTTTTTTACGTCAGATACTAAAAGGGCTAGCATAATAGTTAAAGTTGAGACTTCAAATAAAAAAAAACTGCCAGTGAAAACCTGTTCGATAAAGCGTACACCTCTGAAAATTTAATAAAAATTACTAAATTAATAAATATTAATTAATTTCAAACTGTGAAAAACTGTGTCAAATGTGTGAAAAAGTGTGTAAAACCATGAAATTATGTGAAAAACTGTGAAATTAGGCTTACATTTGGAATATGATTTTCAAAAATATTATAGAATATTTCATAAATTTCGTCACAATTTCTACATAGTTTTTCACAGTTTTTCACAGTTTCTCACAATTTCTCACAGTTTTTCACAGTTTCTCACAATTTCTCACAGTTGTAATTTCCTTTATATAAGAGAATGCAATGAAAAGAAATGTGAGAAAATGTGAAAAACTGTGAGAAACTGTGAAAAAATGTGCATATTTGTTTGTAAGAGATGTTCCAAAAGTATGTGTACTTTCACACTTTTTCACAATTTCTCACATTTTTTTCACACTTTTTCACAGTTGTCATTTCCACTAGGGTAGTTATATATATATCGTATACTTAACGTTGTGGCATTCTTGTGCATATCGATAACTTTGATTAAACTAGGAATAACCCTGGTATCACTAATTAGCATTTTCAATGATCTCTCATTCTTTTGAGTTATTGCGTTTTGTAATCGGTGCCTAGAATCAAATCATTAATAATATATCGCAGTGTTATCATCACAATAATGCTAATAGATATCGTGATATGCATAGCGAAAAAACATTTTTAAAATGGAGTAGTTTTTAATCCCTAATATTTCAGAAAATTGTAAACCACATCGGGTCAAAAATATTCAGCCAATGACCCAGGACCTAATGAATATTCACTGAAATTTTCAGGATATTATAGCAAGTATTATGCAAGCTATAAATGTCCAAAATATGCATTTTTTGACATTTTTTTCTCCAGAAATAAAGAGAGAAAAATTTGGGAAATCATGTCGCCGATTAAACGATTAGTAATATGCCACATATTAACGCACACCAACACATTTGTACAAACGTATTTTAAGATCGGTGTATTTGAACTTCTTAAGGCATAAAACGTGCTTATGCGTTGTAAAAATACAAAAAATATCACCGTTACGAAGCTACATTCGGAAATTAAAAGACATTATTAGAAATATATAAACATAATGATTCCAGTAGTCATGTACGGATGTTAAACGTGGGCCCGATCAAAACGAAAAGAAAATAAATTTAGAATATTTGAGAAAAGAGTCCTCAGATAGATATTGCAGAAGAGATAGACGAGAATACCGAAGAATAGATAATTTTGCAATCAGGAAGAAAACGAGTTAAGATGGGAATCCAAATATTACAATGAGACGTGAAAGAGCAAAAAATGTACCTAGACTTACGAACTTACCGTGCAATTGCGTAAAGCCCGCAAACATGTTTGACGCTGGAGATGTATGTAGCGATGGCAGATAAATACGAAAAGCCAACGTATATTACGCCAACGCTTAAGTGCACGCAAACCTGTAAATCATACGCATCTTCGTCGATGACCATGTGCTCAAAGTAATATGGAGAATTCTGTGTACTATTTTTCGAGCTTTCGTTGCCGAATATCCGAGGAATAAAGGTAACGCATGCGAATATAAGAGAAACAGTTAAACCGTAGACTGAAAATTGTAAATTTATTAAATTTAATGCTTTCTTATAGGCGAATGATTCGAATCATATTAATATTACTCATGGTCCCAATAACTAAATTTCGACCCTCCAAGGAGAATGTTCGCAATATGTCTAATTCTGGTTCTTCGGTCAGTTTTTCCCAATCGGTTGCAATTCGTTCGTATATTTCTTTTATCTGATAAAGCAGAGATAATCGAAACCTTATAATTTTTAAACCCGTAGTATTTAAAACAGTATTTTATTTAGTTTCGTTAAGAAAAATATTTTAAAGAGAAGAATGAAGTTGATATACATACCTGCTTTTCATGTACATAAAGAATTGTACACTTGACAAAACCAAGACATGTATAAAGTATGGTGATCACAGTTTCTAGTATATTTACTTGATCTGTATTTAATTGTGCTTGTATCCCAGCTGCCTTTGTAAGTTTAACATTAAATATTGCACTTTAGATATTATTAGCGGAATGTTAATTTTGAATCACCACTCCAACCACTATTAATTACAAAATATTCTACTTACCAAAGCGAAAACTATTGAAAATGACATTACAAAAGAGGTGATGAAAGCCACTCTTTTTCCTAATTTTGATTGATAAGGCCATAATCCACAGGTTATTAAAACATATTTATGGATTTTATAATAAGGCGTATTAAATAATTCCATTTTCGCGAGTGGTGGACGAAAGAAGGAATGCATTACATATTTCTCGTTCTACTTCACTGACTATCACTAAAGTTAAAACGTTCTTGAAGGTTTTCCCACTATTATTTTTGCTAATGGCTCGATTCATATTTTAGGAAGAGCAAACATGCAATTAGTTCAAGAGGTAATGCGTACGCCCACTTTCATTCCTGAATAAATATGTAGAGGATTCCATGTCAAAGCGATTAACAAAAAATAAAAATATTTACAACTTTGAGAAAATATTTTTTTTTTTTGTGTCCAAATAATGAAAAAAATATTTAAATCTCTACCTCTATCGGTTTAGAAGTGACGCTAAATAAAAAATGTGACTTTGTATTTTTTGTATTTTTCTGAAACTTTGCGTACCTTTACCTCGAGATCTATGAACTTAAAAAGGCTTGAGCCACGCAATTTGGAAAGATAATTTGATACAGAATTTAATAGTACTTTTTGCTCAACGCAAAACATTATATTTTTCAGGTTGACATGATGTTTAAACAATAGAGGTAGGGATCTAAAAATATTTGTATATTATTTTGAAATAAAAAGAAACGTTTTCCCAGAGTTACAGAAATTTTTTTATTTTTCGTCGGCCGACTTGACATGGAATATTCCATATTTTTCTCTTATTAATTGTTTATGAAACTTTCATAATCGAGAGTAAACATGAATTTGTTAAAGAGGAAGTAAAGTCATTTCTATGCTAAAGTGTAAGTACATATCTGTTTCGTTTACCTTACATAATTGAACAAAATTGGTTTCCTTCTATATATCAGAACTCGTTAGACTGATTGCCAAGAAGTTTATAATAACAATACAGAGTCAAATGCACGATCTAAAATTATCCAACAAATATTTTATAAAAAAAATATTTTATTTTAATAGAATTTTTATAGTATCTTCATAGTATCATTACTGATATATGTGTGTCCAATATTTGGAAATAATTCTTTTTAAATAATGTAGTATGGGAAGTCAACAATGTAGTAGACTTCTTAAGAGGATGTCGGAGCTAAAATCGTGTTTTTTCTTTTAGTGATTACTTTTGAAGAATAGAATGCATGGGAAAATCAAAAGGAGAGCCGCGTAGTTCTCTCTATAATAAAGCTTTTGCATGCAAGATAAAGTTGATCTGTTAAGTTATTTTTCTAATTAATTTGAAATACGGTAGGTTGTTTACGCATGGAAACCTAACCTCAAAATTTTAATCCTACCAAACTTTTGCAAATAACTTTCTATAACGTTATTTTACAGTAAAATTCGGAGCAGACCCGTGTAGTGCTTACTATAATTAAGCGACCTATACAAGATAAAGTTAATCAGTTTTGTAGTTTTTACATATGATTAGAAATACAAAATAGGCCGGACAGCAAAAGAGGGGGCGGGGCTCCGACATCCCCTTAAGAATAGTTTAAAGCTTTGGTAACCATGAAAAATGTACCGTCTGATTAAAAAACCTGTCGTATAAGTGGTTAAAAAGGCTTAAATTCAATAATGTAGATTATCAAATTCTTAGGGAACTATAAAGACCACTTAGAGGGGGTCTAAATCGTGGCAAACTCACATGCAACATACATATTTAATAAAAACTTGCATGAACTTAGATTACGTCAAATATTTTTGCAGTATATATAATGGATAACGACTTTTTACAGCATTTAACTGAGACTGACCCCTTAATCAAGTAACACTCCCAAACTCACGAAAAATCCTCTACCATCCTCACCTTCAAACCAGCTATCTCGCTCGCACAGTATCGCTCGAGCGCCTCCATATTATAACAAAACTCTCTTTTTTCCGCGCTTCTTTGTCGTCGCGAGCCGCGCGAGGAATGCCAGAGTTCAGAATCGTGGCCGATAAGGCGATCGCGTTTCTCCTCTCTCTCTATCTCAAAACACCACGTCGTAATTTCTCAGGCACGGAGGGAAAAGGCTGCGCGCGCGCGCGCTCGGAAGACAAAGAACAACAACATCAGGCGCATCATGCAACAAACAGCTTTCCCCTTCCGCAACGGTACACCCGAACTCCCTGCGCATAATGGCGAACGGCTCTGCCGATTGAACTATGATACGCCGACGTGTACACTCGTAGAGATACTCGTGTACGTATGGGTATATTGTACTTGTCCTACTCGTGGATGCACGCGGGGCTTGTGGAAGGAGTATATTCCACGAGCGCGATAAAGCCTGGGCAGGAAGTGCGCCTTTTCGCGTTTATATAGAAATATATATTGCGGGAGTGTGTGTGTGTAGTGTTGTGGATGAATACTGTATGGAAAATCGTTTGGTCCCAGCATGTGTGTTTGTTTTGTGGGGGTATACGAGGAAGTGGAATCGATTGCTCGGACGTGACTTAAGTTTGGCGATCGGGGAGATTTTTTTGTCGAGGAGCGCTTTTCTTATAGTCCCGAGTATTCTCAGGTCGACTGTAGAATGGTAAGGTGCAGTCAGCGAAAAATATAAGGACCGTCCGAGGCACTGTAATGCTACTTTCGTATTGAAAATTTATCCGTAAGAGATATTCGATAAAGGGAAAGTTATTGCTATTGCGCAGTAGAAAATAGAGATATTTATGATAATAAATATGAAAAATAAACAACGAGCCTGAGAAAAATTGAACAATTTTTTTCACATTCATTCATATATTAATTTAAGGCACTTAAATGTTATGATAATATAAATTAAACCAATACAATTAGATGCAGAGGCAGCTCGGCAGAGTCGCTAATATATCAATTATGTATAACCTTAATTTCTAATACAAGGATTCGGTTGTTGGATTGTAGGCATTACTTTACAGGAACTGATAGTTCTGTATTAGCTTTATGTGAACATTGGATAGGCTTTTTGACAATCGCTGATTCGTCGTACAGATTCACCACTTTCTAATATGTTTTATGCTTCACAAAGAAGTGATCTGATGGCTAAAACATGGGATAACTTTCTCGGAGATATTTTATGATACATTCTCCTTGTACTCGTAAGTAAAAACAATAACATATATAAGACATTACTATCATTTATTTATTAATATCATCTATTTCTTTGAATTCTCACACGTGCAATAATTCAAACTAAAGTGCTAAAATTTTATAACTAACTTTAAACATGAATTCCTTATGGTCAAATTAAAAACATTCCATTTTATCTTCCATAAAAGAACCATTTTTATTTAATTTCATTCGAGCAGGCGCAGTCGTTAAATGATATTATAAATCAATGAGACCGATATGTATTCGATTGCAAAATGCAGACAACTGTAGTAGTACTTTATTTCTAAATTGAATGTAATGTTAGCTGCGTGAAAGGAGAACAATATTTTTCAATGTTGTTAGCTGTGCTGTTAAGTAATAAATGACGTATAATATTTATATCAGTATTTCATATACGAACAATTCTTTCTCTGGCAAACAATATCTTGTATTGATTGGTAGATGAATAATTGTTAGATGACGAATGCATAACTCAAAGATTTTGGGTTCAAATCCCATGTGTGGCGATTTTATTTTCTTTTAATAATTTCTTGTAATAAAAATGTATAAAACATTGCTAATCTTCAATAGAAACTATTTTTTATGTTAAATTTGCATAAATTAATTGTTATATTATTAATTTATTTAATTTAAAATTTATATACAAGTATATATAATTATATATAATCATATATGATTATATATAATCAAAATCTATATACAATTATGTATAAGTTACTTATATACGATTATATATATGATTATATATGATTTTTTTACTCGGGGGATTTCATTAAACACCTTATGTAAATTCAGAATAAAAGAAATTCCGCGCATAAACACACTTACTGTCGAACCTTTGCCATTACGTTGCTTGTCTTAAATATTCTGCAACAGAACAGCATAAAAACTAAGAAATAAAAAGTAAATTATAATGCTCCAAGTGCAACGACAACGATTTCACAGCGTGCACAAAGAGCCATTTAATCTCGCGCGCGGCAAAACAGCTTATGATGCAGCGCGCGGGCAGGAAGGAATCGGGCCTCTCGAAAACAGAATATTTGCGCGCCCTCCGTTATAGGGTTAAAGGCATTAAACTCCAGAACAATGTGCGCAGAAGAAGAAGACGACGACGACGAGACACCGAGATCACTGTACTTTAAAATAAATCTGACCTAACGTCTTTAAAATGCATTCACCGCTCGTCCCCGTCGTCTCACGGCGAAGGAAAGCGATGAGACCGAAGAAATGTGTATGGGCTCGTTGGCGGCTCCGCTGTCTATACCGAACATTAACCTCACTCTCTTTCTTTCTTTCTTTCTTTCTTTCGCTGCCTCTCTCTCTCTCTGAATGCGGCGGCGGCTTGGCCCGGGCCATTATCCCTCGGAAATTAATAAAGTGGTTAACGACGAGAGATATAAAAGTCCCGTTGACTTGACTCGTGAACGGTCCCACGAGAGAAAGAGAGAGAGAGAGACAGAGATAGACAGAGAAGAGTATAGAGACCCTCCTTAAAGGGCCCGGCCGCGATTAACCTTCCACGAGGGGTTGTATGGCTGGTAGTATTATTGTTCGTTTATATACGTTCGAGTACTTTTGGACGATCTCGCCGAGACACGCATACGTATATATTTATACGAAAATCGGTTGCGAGCTGAGGTTTTACGAGGACTTTGCGTGACGCTCGACCAACGGGATACAAGAGCTATTGGAAGAGCGTAAAGGTGAAAGAAACGTTTGATGGTCCACCGCGGGAGAATCATGCCAGCAATTTCAAATTCATTAAATAGTTGATTAAGAATACATTATTTATAAGTATTCGGTTTTCGGATTGTAGGTGGTTATACACTGGCTAATTATTTTAAGATCACTAATTTGAAAAAAAAGTTTGTAAGGCATTTGCATACTGTTTAAATAAGTAAAAATTGACAGAAGTTTTTATTTTAGTTTATAGGTCAGCCCAGAGGACCATAAATTTCAACCTATAAATTTTGACTTTTTAGTACAGGTAAGTAAATCTTTTAATACGATTACACTTAGAACTACTTGGAAGTTTTGCAAGATATTGAAAGCTTTTTTTATATTTATAGGAAAAAGAGATGCCCGCGCATGCATAGGAAGTATAAGATAAACGCAGACAAACGTACAAAATTATATAGTTTAGAGTTTATCAAAATATGAATATTAAAAAAAAGAAAAAATTAATCCGCGGAAGTGAAGGGAAACTTTAAAAAAAGATGGTCAAATCCGATAAAATAAGTGGAAAAATCATGATCTTATCAGGCATTCAGTAGTAAAGACTAAGAAAATTCAATTCTTTTTATTGTTTTTACATTGCAGATGGAAATCTACGGTTGCTTTCACATGTAGATTTGTTCGTATAGTTCTAGGATAAATCGTGTGGTAGTAATTTTGAACACTATATTGCATCTGCAAACAATATGGTTTATTAATCGGGTCAAGACGCTGTCATTTAAGGTGGCTTTCTGGTGATTTTCCAAAGTTTTTGTTTAGTCCACGATAAGAATCTGAAAAAATTACCTAATATTCGTAATATAAAAAGTATGTTTTCCATAATTTTTCAGATTATTTACCCTCCTAGATTCCAAAATATGCACACATTAGTCATTTTTAGACCAGAATAAGATAGGTTTTGTAAAGTTGGTTTGTGTCAAGATATTCATCGAACAGATTTAGGAAAATTTATCATCATTCTAGACATCAAAAAGAAAAAAGTTAGCATTTATCATACCTTCAAGTCTATTAATTTACTTTTAGAAATATAATCTATTTAAATCACAACAAAAAGTACGCTAAAAATGACCAAAAACTCTAACCAGGTGTCTAAATAATGCAATATATATTTAACCGTAAAAATTAGTCAAGTTAGGTCAAATTATAGTCTCCGCTATTCACGAAGCACCCCTGTAGTTCATTGAACGATACAATCAATACTAAAAACATCTTATTTAGTTTAAACTCGGCATTGTTAACAATCAATCAATGAATAAACCAAAAAAGATTCATCACAGAATGAAGCAACATTTTAAACAATTAAAAATCGATCCAATATACGCGTAACAGATTCTCTCGCAATCGTGAATATGCAAAGGAAGGGCTGAAAATCCTCGCAAAACGCCTACAGCTTTAAAGCATCGCACCCGCGAGGGATATTATTGCCTATATAGCATCCGAGTGCTGGCCCTCGCGAGATAGAGCGAGAGCCGAGAGTCTCGCGCGCGCAGCCAGCGCGGCGTATATACGAACACCGGACAAAGTCGATCTTCCTACACGGCACGTCCATTACCGGAAACGGAAGCTCCTCCCTGGCGCGCGCGCATCAACGTGTCACTGGTTCTCTCTGTCTCTCTCTCTCTCTCTCTGCACAGCTCGGACGAAGAGCAGCGAGAAGCGCGTGAGTTGTGTGTGTCCATCTTTCTCTGTCCTTCTCTTTCTTCGTATATGTATATATACTATGCTCTTCCTCTCTACGTCTCGCTCTTTTTCCCATGTCGGCGGTCTCTTTCTCACTTATTCTCGCCGCGTCCTCGTACCTATACTCGCGCTTCTCTCTCGTTCGTGTGCACGCGAGTGTGTGCGTGCATGCGTTTGAATGTAGAGGTAACACCCGCACGCTCGGGCATTAAACACGAGCATTTCCTAGTGGTACTGGGGGAGATAATCCTACTCGTCACACAGGATGACAATCGACGCTGAAAGTCCATATGCCCGCGTGAGTCTGCGTGACGTGCGTATACGTATTATTGTGTGTGTGGATTTGAAAACCTGACTGCTTTTCGTGATTCGAGCTGATGGGGAGGGGGGAGGGATTCACGGAAATGAAGATTATAAAGTAATGTTGAAGGTAGCCTTCATGCCTATTTTGCATTTATTTTTAAAGCTTTTTTATGTGACTTTTTATTGTAAATTGAAATGTTACGTGGATTATAAAGTAAACGTAGAATCGTTTATGACGTTCGGGATATAGTGTATTTAAAATTATTTTTGTACAACAATATAAAATGCTTTTTATGAAAAATAGAATCTTCGTAAATTTTGAGCGACAATTCAATGTCCATATTATCATCGATTTATAAATATATTAATTATGTAATTTTAATGATTAATATACATATTATTAATATATTGCCTAGCGTACTTTATTAGATTATTACTTCAGGAAATAACTAATATAATTCGATTCAATTAAAAAAAGCAATCTGACAAATGACATGTCAATAAATTAACGTTAGACAGATATAGTGTTGCATAAAGAGAACATTATGGTGCTTCTGTAATTTTTCTTCAAGTGTCAAATTCAATTGAATGAATGAAGAGTCTGTCTCAAGTTACTATGAATTGAATTTGATCTTATCTCCCTCACATAGCACACATTTTCTCTATTTATATCAGTACGAAATGACGAACAAATCTTTATAAATAGACACAATTTATATATCATAAGTTATATATAAGTTATACATTATAGGTGTAAGTTATAGATCACAAGTATAAAAAATTATAACTTATTTATCCATAGTTTTGTTAAAAATCTCTTTTATATTTTATACACATATAGTTGGGGCATCAGGGACAAAAAAGTGTGACTTAGCCCGACTCCAACCTACAGCTATCATCGAGGAGTCTAATGATAGCTTTTGATCAGTAGAACATTTTTCTTTCAAAATGGACGTTTTCAAAGTACCCATAGAGGTATCTAACGAGGTATTTAACTTGCATGCTTGGCAAAATGGAACCCTTCTTAACGTATTTTTTTAATACGGAAAAATTTTTGAGTTATTTGACTTAAACGTCCATTTTGAAAGAAAAATGGTTTTCTGACTTTCGAAACCTCCTAATCCTATGAAAAATTTCCTTCTAAACAATTTTATTAGAGTAACTTTTGTTGATAAAATCCACATTTAGCGAGCTATTTTAAGAAAAGTAAAAACAGAACCGTAATTGGGTCATTTCTTGTATAAATAATCGCACTTGAGCACCAGACTCATTCTAACCAATTTAGGGGCATATTCTACTGGTCAACAGCTATCATTATGCTCCTCGGTGATAGCTGTAGGTTGGATTCGGGCTACGAATTCCCTGACGCCCCGATATACGACTAATATCTGTAGTTTTACGGAAACATATTTATTATGAACATCTATTTTTCATGTTTTCGAGATATGGAGGTTTTAATGTTTGCACTCGCAAATAACTTTCTGGATGTAGATTACACCCGAAAATGGACTGAAATCAATTCCTGGTGACATATTTTAAACAGGATCACTCAAGTTATTATATTATTGATTAATAAGTTATTATATTATACTATTTTCAACCGTTATACGGTTGTCTCGGGATCTGTCATTATATTTACATGAAATACGCCTATTTAAGCATATCAAATTTGACGCGAACACAGGTATAATATCAAAGGATACAATATCAAATAACTTACTTGAATAATCTTATCAAATGACAAATACGCACAATAGAATTTACATCCTAGAAAGCTCCCAATCTCCAGTCAAGTGTGAGAACCAGTCGTTGCAAACCCCGAAAGGGCAGCGAGTCATAAATTCGTTGATTATCCTAAAAAATTGTCCAACAATGGCTTGTGCACAACTCACGCACGTCGCGTAACTTCGGTTCAGGGTCAGCAATTCAGAAAGGCACTGCGTGTACATTCTCCTTGTTGCGCGAGATCAGTGGGCGAGCAGCAGCGCGTGCGTATAATACCACCTCCACGATGCGGGAACAATAATACGACATGGGGAACGGATTATGGGAAACGACGGGCGTGTGAATGATGAAGCTGCGCTTTTCTTCCCCGAAGTGTCGAGAGAGAGAGAACGGGCGTTTGTAATGGTGGTACCGGTGTGCGCGTTTACGAGAGAGAGAAAGAGTGAGAGAGCTACCGTTTTCTGTTTGGCGCGTTGTTGAAAGATGCTTAACGAGCGATGCGTGGAGTGTGGGAAATGGTTTTTTTTCTGTTATTTCTCGGATGTAAAAGTTTGATGTTACGCTTTATTTTGACAGGAAGATTCGATTGATTTTGAAAACATTACATTTCTTTGCAGTTTTTAATTAAGTGTATTGAAATGTACCTAAATTTAAATTTTGAAATTATTGAATTAAAATTAGTTATTTTCATAATAAAAATGATAAATAATATTTTTTTCATTAATTTTTCCCAAATTAATATATACGAATGCAAGAAGAATTTTATCTATAAACAGCTTTTCTGAAAATTCATATTTTCTTGTAGTAATCACGAGGTTTCGAGAGCTATAACTTCAATGTATTTGACTGTAGGATGTTGCATTTTACTTAGAAAATACTAGATTCTGAAATGAATGTGGGATTAAAAAAATAATTCAATCATAAAATTATATGGGCGAACATATATAAAATACAAGTTTATATCGGGTCTTTAGACCTCTTTTCTGAATCCCAACATTCATTTAAGAATCACTCCTTTATTCTCCGAGTTAAACGAGATTTATTGAACACCAAATAGTTGATACTGACTCCCGAAGTGAGTACAAAAAGAATACGATTATTCATAAGAGAGTTTACATATATCAATAGCTAAGATTTTCAATATATTTTAACACAAAAAATATCTATTTTTCTCATTATGAAATATCCAATTCTGAATTAAAATTCATACCGCCGACTTCCACTTCAAATACAAGCGAAGTTCCAAGCAGAGATAATAATAGCATTATTACAAAACGACGACTGCGAGGCACCAAGCAAGGTGCGTTTCCGACGGAAAAGCGCGAAGGATATAGAAGACGAAGCGAACATCGACTCTCGACACTGGATATATATAATAAGGAATAATGACCGAAAGAGCATTGTCTCGTCCCTGACACGAGCTCGCACTCGTGTATACACGAGAAAGTGAGACATTGTGCACGCCCATGCGCCTGCTTTAACCTACAAGAGGCCAACCGCCTCTCTCCCTCTCTCTCTCTTTCTCTCACGCGCACGCACATGCACATACATCAAAGAGAGCGGATGAATGAACGCGCGCGCGCCCACGCACGTAGTACGTCTAGTACGTGCAGCGGTCGTAAAGACTGCACTAACTACATATACTCTCGGGTCTACGACTTCTATGATAATCGATGACTTTACGCACGCGTGTATAGGTATATCGCGCTATGCATACACCGCAGACAGGTTGTTTGGACTTATACGCGCGGACACACTCACTTTGTCCGCTGCTGGAGGCGCGGTGCATTTTACGGATATGCATATTGTAGGGCTGAGCAAACGCCTTATCGGCCTGCCTTTCTCTCTCTCTCTCTCTCTCTCTTTGCAGGCTGCATTGTGTGAGTGTGTGTGCATAAGTGCAAGCAAGGCTTTGTCAAAGCCCAGTAGTCGAGTTTTAACGCGAGTGTATATTCCGCTGCAGGGCATTGTGGAAACTCTTGTGGACGTTTTCTGTGCAGTATATTAGGTATGTACTTTATATCCGTGTGCGCGGTCCGTTGTGCAACAGTATGTCGCGGCTCATGCTACCAGTTCTCTGTCGTACTGTGTACTCGAGGTTATGGACTTTTTTTTGCAGCTTCTCTGTTTACTATAGGGAGCTGATTTCGATGTTTGGTTACGGAGTAGTTAGCGTTATGTGTAATTGTAGAAGGTCTCTTTATCTTTATTGATTGAATAGAAAAAGGATTGTTGTTATAGCAATACTTTGAAAAGAAGGATGCTCGCATGGTACGGAAATTCTTATTAACAAATATTCAAGTCAAATTTTATTTCTTTTATGGAAAAGCAAAGTTTGGTAGAATAATAATATAATGTTGCTCTGCATGTTGAATATATGCAAGTAGATAATGACAAGTCTAGTAAGACATCAATGTAGAACTTTTGAATCTATTGCAATTTAAATTTTATTGTTAAGTACTACTTAACTGCAGCATTGAGATAACATAAAATAGATTCAATTGGAGATGAATCTGATCTTCTCATAGGAGATAAAGTTTATTAGAAAATAATAGAATGGGGCTTCATATTAAATAAATGGACGTAGATACAGGATTAGTCTAGTAAGACAATATGTATTTATATCTTTGGTATCTTTGAGAAAATATGGTATTTTTAGGTATTAATATTGTGTGAATGTAAAAGGCTTTTATTAGTTGTCCACAGTATGCGGATACATTTTAAATGTCTTTCGGTACTGCAGACTTATTCTATTTGACGTACGCAGGTAAATATAATGCTACGTACTCGTATGTGCACACAACGTTATTTAACCAAGTTTATGCACGTTTTTCTCTACTTTCTCCAGCGAGTCAGAAGTCAAATATTTTTGTAGCGTTCTTCGTTTTTATATTCTGTCTAAACAATGGCATAGGTTACGTAGATTTTCTCTAGAGATCGTAGATCCTATATCTCGAGGGCTTCCTCCTTTTATTATTTACGTAAGCTGTTTACCGTTAGCGATGTCACTTTTTACGATCGGTATTTGATGAAACTTAAATACTGATAGAAATCGATTCCCACCATTGAACATTTAAAAACTCCATGTTTCATGCAACTACTGCCGGAAAAGTCAAACGAGAGATACGTAATTGACAGCAAAATATATTGTTAAGTTATGTTTTGATGAAAATCTATTATTTTATATAATTAAAAATCGTTTTCATGTGTAAAAATTAAGAAATCTTAATTAGTTTTAAATACTGAGTATTCACTATTAAATTTGTTAATATTATACGAAAATAATTTTTTTTATACAACGAATGTCTGCATCGATGAGCAGTAAATAATATCGGAACTGACGGGATATGCATCGTAACTTATGCAACATCATACGTAAAATTTACGGTAAATTTTACATAAAATTGACGGTACGAGAACCGTAAAATGGAAAAGTCAGAATTAAGTATGTAATATAATTTAACGTCAATTTATAAAATATTGGTATTATCAATTTTTACGATGTCGATATCGTAATACACTATGATATGGTTTTCTCCCTGTTTTGTATCGTCACACAAAATTCATACTCCAAATGATTACTCATTCCGTTGCATTTAGTGTTGATTCAGTGAGTACCCATACCCTGAGTCACCTCGAAAATGTTTAAGTAGATGCATCATAAATAATGCAATAATTTCAAAAACATTTTTATACACGTCTTCAACCGCCGGCAGCATAAAAATTCGTAGGAACGAACAATTTCCTCGTTGAACCCTCGAGCATGGAGCGTCCCACGCCGCATAAATCCCTCGATTTGACCGTCCGAGAAGGTCAATAAATTATATCCGAGTGAATCCAACTATAACCATCTGAGCCGTCATTTTAATACGACTAAACTTCCACTTCCGAATAAAAGCCCGTGTGTGTGCGTACGGCGCGAGCGAGCACAAAACCTTCGTATGTATACGCCCGCCGGAATTCTGGACGGCTGCAGACGATCGCTGTGGCGCAGTTTTTGTGTGCCTGGCAGGCCGCGCGCGTAGTATATGAACATTCCTTTGAAATTCGTGCGCTCGCTGGACGAGATAAAATAATATTTCGCAAATTGAAGTTACCGGCATGTAATGTAATTTTGAAAGGAGCTTTAAAACTATTATTTGCATAACAATGATTATTATTCGTTAACCCTTTGTTTACCAACTATTTCTTTTACATACTAATGAAAGTCTATTATATAGTACCGTTTTATTAAAAATATGTTTCTATAAACGACTATACTACAAAACAGTTTCTTACTTCGTTATAAGCGCATAAATAGATCAATATTTATTTTTAATAGAAAGATAAAGTTTTTTTTTAAAGTAGACTTTTGAAATTGATAAAACAAATTAATATCCTATATGTTTATTCTAACCTTTACCAGTTTACTATAGGAATGCGAGCTTTTCACTTACAATCGATATATTTAAAAATTGAAAAGCAATGTGTCAAACACTTATTAGATAATATATTTAATAACATTGAATTATTACTTAATTTTTGTACAACGAATTATCGTTATAGTGGTGAAATATTACTGAACATATTTCAATATAAAAGTTTATTTAGAAATTTTTAATAAATGCATGTTAAAAGTGTTAAATTTTGTTTACACACGAGATAACTAACGCAATGAATTGGCTTCTGATGTATCCGTACGGAAATTGAATTTTCCATTGTATAGTTTTTGTTCTTGGTCAGCCATTACACATTGTTCACTATTTTCGACGCCAAAGTCGGGAATTTCAATAGCCCACGAACCGAAAATTGAATAGAACCGTTGACCGGACATAAAAGAGACTTTGAAATTACCGATTGCGTGAGCTAAGCTTTACTATACCGCTAAATGAATATTTAGTCACGAATATTTTGTGTGAAAGTTTACTCTTAGTAAATTCAAACACTTTAAGCATTTTCAGTGCAGATATATTGTATTGAAATATGCACTGAAAATACACTGACGCGTAAAGAAAGAGTATTAATTATTCTTTAACCCGTTAAGGCCGAGATCCTAAAAAATTGAACAAGAAAAGCTTTGGGAAATCATTTAGAAATGTGTTTCGGCTTTTAACTAGAGAATTGTTGCAATAAATTCTTTTTTCAATTTTTTAAGTTTGTTCGAGTTTCATGCAGTAAAAATGATTTAGGTCCCCATTACGTGATCGCAAATAGTTCATTTTGATCTGATCCATATTATTTAGTTTACATAGTTTTAAGCTTTTCACGTAGAAATATTACAAAACGAAAAAAATTAAAAATTTTGTTAAAAATAAAAAATTAAGTATTTTAATTTTTACTACCTGGTTTATGCAATTATGCATCTATGGCATTTTGTAATTCTAAAATAATTAGCTTTTTTCATAATAACTTAAGAGGGTATTTTAGTGTAACAGGCAATTTTTAATGACATTTTTTGTGGATTATTTATATAATAAAAACCGCCAATTCAGTGGCACTTAGCTTCCTAAACTAAATTAATTGTTCCAATATGAAATTCTTTGTTTTTTATAAATTAATTTTAAATTGCTATATCTTACCGAAATATAACCATTTAAACTAAATGCACGTTTTGGTGTATACTAAATGAAGGGAAAGAACCTATCTGAAATTTGCCATGGCAAATGATAGGTAATTTTATGCTCTTTTTTATTCATTTACACTAAATTGATCATAATATTTCTAACATGCCAAAAAAAACAAAAATGTAAAATTCAAAAATGGAAAAGATTTAAAATCTTTATAAATCAAAAACAAGTCGCTGAAACTTGAAATTTCTTTTGAATTTTGAATCTTCATTTAAAAACGCCAAAGCTGTGCCCTGTTTAGTTAAAAATGACCGCGCCGTTCTCGAGATATAAACCTTTAAAAAACAATTTCAAAAAACACATAACCTCAATATTTCAGATAACAAAAGATCTCATGATCTGTAAAAAACATACAGGACATGAGAAAGTAAGAAGCTATCTTTTTGGAAAGTTTCAAATAAAATGCTGCCGATTTACTTCAGTTATCATGGGAAAAAGAGAATCGATTCTTTTACAAAACTATTTTTTTCTCGACAAAAGAAAAAGGTCAAGACTAAAAAATGTTACTATATATTCGTCTCCATGTTTAATAATCATCTGAATTTTTGTCAAACATTTTCCGTCATATGTTCCCGAGATAAACATTTATTGATTTTTCTTTATAAAATCCACAAATCGCAAAAATCGTGATTACATGCTAACCCGTAAACAAAAACATCTTTAGTCAATCTCTGTTTCCCTTACAGCTCTCATCACTATAACAATAATTTCCATTTTACCTGAAATCATAAAACTCAACTTCCCCTACGTATTACACACCTTTGACAAAACGCCACCGTACAACTCGATCGCGTCCCAAAATCTCCTCTTTACGACTCGGCTCATACCTGCACCCCGCGAAACAAAGAAGTCATACACCCTCCACAGTCCACGTACACACCTAAACCTACATTTCAAAGCTAGAATACGCAATTTCACTCTCTGTATACGAGCAGACGCGGCGCCGTACCACGCGGCTAATTGGTCGGCGCAGCTTATATGAGTCCGAGAGATGCATATCGCGTCGTGTTTTCCTCGCGGAAGAGCCGCGCGTCCTCGTGCAAAAAGCGTGTTGTGTGCCACGAGTCGCCGAGCCACGGGCAAAAGTGTGATTTACCGATTCGCCGAGTTTCCTGCGCGGCTTATTCCGTGGCTTATTCGCTCCGTGCATGCGGTTGGAGGGGATACAGGAAACGATCGAGGCGACGGGAGTGATGAAAGTTGAGAATAATTTTGGAACTCGCAGGGTATCTGTATATATTGATATGTGTAGAGTAATCTCAAAAGATATAAGAAGAAATTGTTTATGTGAATATTAAATAGTGTAATAGTAGTGTAAGTTTTTACTCGTTATCTATTGTGTTATTTCAATTTTATATTGATTCTCCATAAGATATAATGTACATTTTCCAGCATTAATAATGCCTATATGTCGCCACCTGACTTGTACGAATTTTTGTTCTTGCCGTCCTTATTGCAAGGTTTTTTGTTCATTTTTGCTTGATTATGCGATTCTTGGATGATATTTGATGGCAGTAAGTTTCAGTAATGCTTTATAGGATAAAACTGTGTTTTCTAAAACTGATAGTACAATTGCGTTTACCGATCTCTCCATGTTATATTTATGTAAATGGAAAATTTTATTGTAAAAATATTTTTAGAAATATTAATAGTATTAATAAACACAATAATTCTTGCCCTATTTTAATTGTACCAAAACCGAAACGGGATGTTTCTCAAAATGTTTTTTCTACATCCAATGTAACTTTTAATATTTTATTTATCTTTGTAAATATTTTCGAGAATAACGTTTCAAAAATGTTATACTCACATATTCACGTTTCAAACTTGTTTCCTCCATGTTTGCTCAGTGTGCCGGACATATTAACATTTTGAAGAAATGTTTCTAAGGGTGTCCAAAAGCTCATTGCTAAAACGTTTCTAAGACGTTCTGTGCTATGTGAGTTATTATTTTCTATTATTCAATCCTAAATCTAACTCGGAGAGGTTTATTACATATAATTTTAATTATTATCCATCATATTATTAATCATCTAGTGATACAACAAAATTTATAAGTATTGTATAAAATATTATATTTTTTAAATATAGAGAAATAAATATTCTAATTTGATTTGGTTAAGCAATTGTTTTCAGAATATATGGATGACTAAAACTTACTTGAATGTCCTAGGAGTATACTTGACTTTTTTAACAATCGTATAAAATAATTTAACAATCAATTGTATTATTTTAAAATTAATTTTTATTCGCTTATACCTAGATAGTTATAGATATTAATCCTGATTAATGATTTGTCTCAATTGTATATATAATACCGTTGCACAGGTAGAAAATTTAAAGTATTTTTTAATAAATTTAAATATCCATTACAAATACTTTAAAAGCTTATTCTAGTATACATTTTAAGATAAAGAAGATCAATCTTCAAGTTTATATTAGTGGACTAGTATTGAACATTTCTAACCGCATCGCATGATAGAGTCTAAAATATTCCTGTCCAATGGCTTATACTTACCTATGGCATCACGTCAAAATGATAAATGAGATAGCTCTAGAATCGAAATGAAATGAAATGCTCGTACTGTTTCGTTGGAAACAGTTACGTGACGCAATTAGGAAGCGGTCGTAACAATTCCGATCGTCGGCGAGGTAAAAGAACTGGATTGGAAAAAGTGATCTGAATAGGAAACAAGAAGAGCAAAGAACCGACACCGAGTGAACAATGATGTTTTCTCTTACAGCAATGCTATTCAGTACTACACAAATTTTAATTTGTTCTTTAGTATTGTTTTGTGCATACACAATATACATATATTAAAATTACATCAAGAGTATTTGATAAATGTATGCATATTATGTATATAATATATATGAATTATCAAAGTGATAGTAATTACTCGAGTTGTACAGTTTGTGTTAAAACGTTTCTTCTAAGAGATTGATTCTACAATTATGGATGTTTTATTGTTAATCGCCCTACAATAATAGATATTTAAGTATCGTGTAAGGAAGATAAAAATCTTTTTCAAGAAGGTAAAACCGGTTTATTTAAAATCATTACTCAAAGTAGATTCGTAAATTTGGTACGATAACATGACATCTTAACTATCTTACAATTAGAAAAATACATTTTTCATGATGAATAATACAAATTATATTTTTATAATGATAATTCTGTACTATAAATAACTTAAATGCTTTATTTTTTATGAACAATTTGTATATGATAATATATATGTGAGAAAATATTGTGCTTTACAATGAATAAAATTTCCACTGATAGTTTTAAACAAATAATTTTTTAATAATAAAACATAGTAAATGATAACTCTGAAAATAAACCGTGATATACCGCTATTATTATCACCACGAAATGCCTTTCACTCGCTGTAGCCTTCGCAAAATATTGTTAGCAAAGCGTTGCGCGTTATCCATTAAACGCCATCGCTTTCAATACCACCAATTTTCGTGAATATTTTACAAGCTGCGGTATGTTCTATACGTATGAAATACAAGCCTGTTCCTATGAAAAACACCTGCTATTAAAATAGACTATATATACATCACTAAATTATCGTTTTTCAGCACAATGAGACCTTTCCTTTCTAACCCATTTACACTGAAATATTGTTTGGACGCGGTTTATAATCATACACCTGAGGCACACACGTCGGACACTATTACCGATACCAACGATTTCCAGCGATGTTTAATAAAAGGCAACGTGTTTATCGCCAGGTTCATCAACTTGTAGCTACAACAATAGGTGCACAACACTGCTCTTCCAGGTAACAAAAAGAAAAAAAAGCTCGATAATAATCGAAGTTTATAAGCATTGTTTCGTATTAAACATAAGAGTGCGTCGAACGTTATTTTTTAAGTTAAAAGAAATGTAATTACTTTCATAAGCTTTTAGTCAGAGAACACCGATAAAGACGTAAACCGAAGGATTCCACTTGTTTCGCAGTCTTCCCAGCTCCACAACAGTACGAATAAGAAGAAAAAAAAGCCGGTTTTCCTCGCTGCATGCATATCGATCGCGCGGAAAGCCAGGCGCAATGAAAAGCGCGAGAGCCCCGGCAAGCGAGCGACACGCGCGTTATTATCATTGTTTCGATATTCCTTCTCTCGTCCTACTGGCCTCTCCGGAGGATTGCGCAACGAATCGCCGTCGTCGTCGTCGATGTCGTTGTTGTCGCTGTCGTCAAGTCCCATGGCGCAATCCGAGCGAGCTTCGTCTTTGTCGTGTAGTACAACCGGTATACAGTGTATTCGCGTATCGACGTTTCCGGGCAAAAATAGCATTGGCACGAGGTGTGAAATGACAGATACAGATGTTATTTGCTTAATTTTAATTGTTCGCTGAATTTAATTTTGTATTGTTTTACGATTATAATTAAGCTGAGGAGGTTTCAGATGGATAGGGTTGTGGGAACTGGGATTTGTTGTAGCTTCACAATGAAAGATTTTTTGATCCACAATCTTGATAAGAAACAGGTGTTTATACTAATTCGTTAAAACAATATAGTCAATAATTACCGTCTTTTGAAGTATTTTATAATCATTTTATTCTGTAGTAAGAAAATGAGTATATAAAATGTATATGCTTGAGAATGAGTGTTTTTACTATTAAAAATTTCACTTTTGTAAGTTTTTCAGATTTTCGGTGCTAAGGCTCATTTTTAGATACCAGAAAACACCTCTCAAAGCCGCATCAAAATTCGTGACCCCAATGAATTGGCATAGGTTTATCATATCAGGGTAATCGTATTTAAATATAACTAATCTCACTATAATTGACGTAGCCATCATTGACCACTAAATATAAATACAAAACTGATAACTTTTCTAGTCAAAAGTCCCAGTGTTGAAGATTTTTTTCTAATTTTTATTTTGCTATTTTGGATCCACCTTCTTCAGTTTTACAAATCTGTGCGTAAATATTTTATCCCGATATTTCGTGTTTCTTTAATTTGATAACGGAACATTCTCCATAACTTGTTTCATGAGTAGTGGGTACATTTGAATAAAACAAGTGAAGCTGTGTATCAAAATATTGAGATTTAAGAAAGTTATGAAGTATTTCGTAGGTGGAACACACACACACACACACATATATATATATATATATATATATATATATGAAGTATAAGTCTAAAATTATTCATCATATTAGGTAAATTCATGTCTATTGGTTTCGGGATAAATATTTATTTTTTTACAAACAATAATAATTAATAATAAGTGCATAGTGATAGACAGTAGATTAAACAACAGATAGTACGCTACAGTAGTAAATGATTTACATGGAAAAAAATGTTTTGTTAATGTAACAAAGTCACTTGGTAAAATATGTACTAACTATTTTTTTTATTACACTTACCAAGTAATTTGTTGTTTCTCCCTGGTAGAAACGTTCCCCATATGTTCGCCAGATTTTACTCTATTTTATAGGGAATGGCCAATTTCTGCTTAAAAGTCTGGCCAGAAACCCCGCTACCTGTCGACGTTTTCTCGTCAGAAACCTGACCAACTTATGGTTAATGAATAAATAAATAAAAAATAACGTTTAACGAATTTTTATAAGTTAATAATGATTATTATGTCATGGATTTAATAGCTTATTGTTAATAGAATGCTAAGATATATTCGGGATAGATTCGAAATAAAAACTAAAAACTTATTTCATTAAAAGTTTTTTTAAGGTTAGAGTTTTATAATTAAATAAAACATAAAAAAATCAAATAAATAATCGAATAAAAATTTGCATGCTGTTTTAACGCAGAAGTACTATAATGGGATTTACATTTTCAATAATTTTTTAGGGTTATGTAAGCTATTTAGATTTTCTATAAATTTCTGGTCAGATGCTGGTTTATTTCTGGCGAACTATTAGGAAACGGATCTGCCCAATAGATCGTGAACCGACCATCTAATATGCTCAATTTTCTACCAGGGCTATAAAGTAATTTGTTAATTCTAACCCATTTGTTAATTTAACAAATTACTTGGTAAATGCAATAAAAAAGTCAGTGCGTATTCTTTACCAAGTGACTTTGTTAAATTAAAAAATCATTTTTTTCCGTGTATCTAAACTACTGCAGCGAATACACCTTTGCTTTCAAAGCGATATATTTTTTGTAAATCAGCTGATTTTTTTGGCTGAATTAGCAAATTTATTCGTCGGGTTAGCAACATGTATGCTAATCACTGCTCTAGCCATTTTTCATTGTTCAATCCAAGCATTTTCTTAATAAAAATCTTGTACTTCAAACTGTTTCTGATCTTAACCGTTTCCGAACATTCCGTATACTCGTAGTCTCTTGTCCGTACATATAGAAGCTCGAATTACCCCGCCGAGCTAATGACGTTATTGTCCCGACTCGCTATCAGATCCAGCTAGCCTGCAAGCACACCCTGCATATATTCCGGAATGATGCTAAATCAACTAAGGCCGGCATATTTCGGCCAATTACCTCCCCCCTATGTTATAGGACCGTATTTAGAAATGCTGAGGCTCTAGGTCAGTTTCTTACTGGGGCCCCTGTAAAGAATTTAAAATAAGGTGATTTAGTTTTTTTCATTAAATTTATTTTATTTGCTTTAGATATTTTACTTCGATAAAATTAGTTAGGTAGGTTTTCTTCTGTATTTATCAAAAATTAAATTAAATATTAGTAAAAAATATATATAAGTTATTAAAATAAAAAAAATTTAATTTTTATCTAACAAACGTTACTCTGACTTCTTGTAACAAAGTATATAAAAAGAGTTTTAAAGGCTGAAATTACATTTCATTATATATCCTTAAATAATAATTAAAAATATTTCAATTCACTTTAGATTACCAAAATATTAAATCATATAATAAAATTATTATTGTACTCACAATATTTAGTCTACTCGATAAAATTAACACTGTCGAAAAAAGTTACCTAAACTACATCGCGGGTTACTGTAGTTTGGGTGCCATAAATTTGGATCCCACATAAATTTTCGACGCTTTTTATACGAAGGCTAAAAGGCCACTGAACATGCAGAACAGTGATAGGGCGCAAGAGGAAGAAGTCACCTTTTTTCCCCCTATACCAAAGATCGGACTGAGACCTTTTAAAGGAATGGCAAAGCTTCATAAGTAACGCTAGGTTCAAAAATTTCCACGGTGAAATTCTATAGGGTTCAAAATTTTTAATGAAGGAATGTTTTTGGGAAGTGAAATGTCGTTTAATGTCGTTGATAACAGTATAAATATAGTATAGTATATATTTGATATAACTTAAAAAAAGTTTTAAACCCTTACCTCTATTGGTTCAGGATTTATGCCAAGCTGAAAAACATGATTATTTGCATTATTATTATTTTTCTCAAAATGTATGTATTTTTAACTCGAGAACTATAAAAGATAAAGTACTTTGTTTTGGAAAGAGAATTTGATGCAGAATATGATAGTATTTTTTGCATCACCAAATTTGATGATTTTGATTGATTCACATTTCTGTTAAGACACCGATAAAATTTTAAGCTGAGCTCCACAAGCAATTTTGTTGAAAAAAATTTCAATGATAGTTTCAGATGTATATTTTAAGATAAAACAAGATTTAGTATGGTACTATAATTCAATAGCGAGAAAAAAATAGAAGAAATTGGCTTATATTATCAGATACAGATTTACATGTTAAATCCCATAAGAGTCTAACTTTGGTAAATTAAGCCAATTTCTTTTATTATTTTCTCGTAATTGAGTTATACTACCATTTTAAATCTTGTTTTATCGCAACTTTCACAAAACATTTGAAGACACATATTTTAGAATTATTAGGATTATGCTCTGTTAGGTTAAAAGACACCTAATTCCCAGTCGAAGGTTTATCACAAGAGCTATCCGAATGGCACCTACCCGATTTCCTAGTCACATTGAGACAATCCTCTACCAAATCCGCGTTACTTGTCCCGTAGTGATGACGATCATCTCAATTTCGTCTTGTCGAAGGTAGCACTAGCTCCAAAAGCAATGTTAAATTCTCATAAGGTGACGAAAGTTGTAACTATAACAATGATGGTACGATACATTGCAGAGATAGGGGAAATGACAATTTCATTACATTGTACAATATCTTCAGATATTAGTTAAAAAAAGCTTTGAAGATAAATGTATTGGCTAACTACTTTAAATATCCCAAAAAGCGATAAAATTTTCGTTTTTCCTACCATCGCTTTGCACTGCACCATCATTATTGTTGTTCCAACTTTCGCCACCTTTTAAGAATTTAACATTGCACTTGGCGCTAATACTACCTTCGCCAAGGCGAATAGGTTGTTCACTATTCTGTAAAGTAGCCCCGACAAACGCTCGAGTACAATCGCCAACAGATCTTCTCAGTTGGGACCCAAACCTTCGACTAACTGGACAACAGCCTACTTGTTTTTCTCAGAAAATACGCATCAGAATCAAATTTACTTTTCAGTGTCGCTTTATTTACGTAAAGTACATAGCGAAACACTCGAATTATTATAAGTATCGAAATCTGAAAAGGGAATTAGATTTTGATGGGTATTTTTTGACAAAAACGTAATTTTCAAATATACTTATCGGCGGGTAAAGTAGGTCTGATCCCCTTAAGATGGGCTCCGAACTACCAGAAACGCGATGAAAAATAAGTACATGAAACTGAAGTGAATTATTTCAGCTCAGAGGTGCCGGAGAATTTGCCTACATCGGGAATCAAGGGACACGGTAACGCCACGATGGGAAGTATAGTACTAGGTACGATACTAAGCTTTCGGAGCCGCACCGCGGACCTATAAACTTTGATTTTTTGGTTATAACCTTCTGGAAATTTTGATTATATTAATTTTTAATGCTATTTAGTATATTATGCACTACATCGGTATTTATTTAAGAGTTATGAATTTTATCGTTGATATAAAAAATGGTTACTCGAGGTGGCTTCAGCGATGGGAGGCTTCATTTATGCTTTTAATTTTGATCAATTGTCTTATTTAAATTTCATTCTAAAGCATTATAAACTGCTTCTGAACGTTTAGAACAAAAAATTATTAAGTTAAATCCTTAAAAAAACGCTGATTAGGTATGTTCACTTGAAGACATATAGCAAACACTGCGGGAATGCGTTCTAATTTACCATGACTTATTGTCAATAAAATAAAATATGTTATATCATTTTAAACAAGTAAAAAATAACCCAAAAATTGTTCATATGCTAAGCTATCAAATTAACATTCGCCCTGCTAAACACGCAACCAAAAAGTATTTTATTTTAATTAATGAAGTACGCGTGATCAAAAACTGTAATCGTATATTGTAATTTATTTGACCAGTAACTTCCTCCTCAAATGATAAATGTACTATGATTTCAAATGAATGTATACTACTTATATACGACTGGCTACAATTATCAAATTCAGTACAGATACGATTAATTATTAAACTTCTAGATATCATTCATCAAGCGTTATTGCCGTTGTTCAATTTCAGTTTTACTACTGGTGTTGAATAGAAAAGCGCAATTTTTAATTAACTAGCGCTAGTTGAGAAGGTTCTATTGACCGTAAAATAGAAACATTTATTACTATAATTTAATCACTCCTAATATGGAAGTTATATATTATAATACAAGGTATCCTCGTCTAATTAAATTTTTTTTATCAAAATCCCGTTATTGCAAAAATAACTATCGCTAACTAAAGAAAGATTCGACAAAACATTGAAGACTTTTTTATTTGTTATCCGATTTTAATTTTGAACGTCTTATTTTGTTTCTTGAACAATTTCAGTGGTGCTTACCGCTATAAAAATTGGAAAATTATCATAACGTGTAAATTTACGTACATTGTTTATAAAATACACGTACGAACTTATAAACAATTGAACGTAACCTTGATTTTTATATCGGCAAGTCTCCCTGAAATTATCGAGGAACACAATGAGATCTTCAGAATATAAATCGAATTAGATAAAAAGAATGTTGATTGTATTAGTTTATTGATAGTGGAAAGGCCTGATATACCGTCCACACACAGCCATACACATACGCACACACAAACGCACACACAGGCACACACGCACACACATACGCACACATACATACAAACACACTCCACACACACTCAAACGCACGCACACACACATACACACACATTCACACACGTACATCCATACAGTGGACAAAAATTTTAGAGCAGCTTATCCGAACTTTACAAGTCAAAAAGTGTTTTTACGTTAAAATGTGACAAAAAATTTTTTATCAAAACAATGTTTTCTCTTCGAGAAACCAAAATATGTTAGATTCAAAAACACTAGGGTCAGTTCAACACTTCAAATGGAGTAATAACTGTCTCACCTTTTTATTTCTTCTGTTTACATACAAAACCACTGCTACCACTTTTTTTAGTCCAATTATTAGATATAATTAGTTTTATAATCCATCCGTGCTTATTTAGCATAGAGGAAAATATCATTGCGATATGCTTCGGCCATGACACTTTAAATTCCAATAATCAAGCTTGTGAAATGTCTTCATATATACATATTTATATAAGTAAATAAACAAATAAAATAAACACACACAAATGTATAATATATGTGAAAAATACAAAAACCTCGTTTTTTCCGAAATCATTTATTGCGTATGAAACATCATTTATATAATTGGACGAAGTTGCATTGGGAGCAGGAGTCTCTATCGACCATCCAAGTACTAACCGCGCCCAGTGCTGCTTAACTTCGCCGATCACCCCAGGTGTGAATCCGCCACCCCCACCAAATCGTCGGTGGTTTATAGTTTTATTATTAAAACTCATTTTTATTCCAAATTTCTCAGATTGAGGTAGTTGGATTTACGTTTTAGGGCTTACTGTTCTATTATTTAAATATTCTAATCGCAAAATTTGTAATATTTAATTAATTAGTATTTATTATGTAAACAAATGTCGTGTGGTCCCACAATCGCTTCGAGCTTTGGGCCAGGACTTGCTCGGCCCACGTCTAATAGCGGCACTGTCCGTGTACATGTATAGTATATCGATTATGGCGTCGCTATATATATCTACGCCTCGTGCGGAACCACGCTGTGCATCATTCGAGCCGAAAACTGATTCGCGCGCGCAGGCAGGCAGACACGGGCATTCGTGCGCGAAGTATACCTGCATTTATGATGGAGGCATTTCTCAGGGGAGAGACAGCGGTGGCTTGATTAATGGGGGATTGTTGCGCGGGGGAGAGTGGGACTTTTAATTAGGTGCTTTTGGAAAAATAGCAGGCGGATTTTACGCTCTATTTGGCTCGTTTTTATATATATCAAATGGGGATCACGCGGTCGTTATTGTTGCGCGGTTATGGTTGAGTGGATGTGAAAGTATAACAGCTCGAAATAGCGATTATGTATTTTTAAATGAAAGATTTTATCTACTTTTATTTTCTAAAGAGTTTCGAAGTTTTCAAGTATATAATATGTTTTTCACATTTGTTGATGTTATTCGTACTATATTTTTAATATACCACTATCATTTAAAATGGGCAAATAGATGAAAATAGTGTATTCATTTGAATGTATCAGGTAATATTTTATAAATTTGTTCATGATAGTAGCATTATAATTTGATGACTAAAACAAAAGCATATTTTAATATTGTTATTGCGAGTAGAAAGCTGAACTAAAAATAAACCAGAATCTAAAGCTACATATTGTGCAAAGAAGCCCTTATTTAAACTATATGACTGAAATTATCTTGCTCGTTTCTGCTTTGGCTTTGTGAATTAATAAGATACTTTAAGCTCAGACGAAGTCTATGTGAGTACAGATTTGCAAGTTTATTGATTTTTTTTAATAGCTTTAATGAGTATTAAAGCTATTAAAAATTTTCAATAAATCTGCAAATCTGCCTAATTAATTTTCGTTACGAAATACTTCATTTATATTCGTAGCGTGAGTACAGATTTGCAGGTTTATTGAAATTTTTTAATAGTTTTAATGAGTATTAAAGCTATTAAAAATTTTCAATAAATCTGCAAATCTGCCTAATTAATTTTCGTTACGAAATACTTCATTTATATTCGCAGCATGAAGTTCTTAGCGCATATATTTTTCAAGTCTTTGGCTGTGTATAATATTTCGATTGTATTTTTTAGAGACTTTTAATGTTCGATTTTTAATTTATATAAATATGATTACAATGAATTCTCTAACTAATATACAAAACTTATAATTAATTAATTATACTCTGGTAGAAAATTAATCTAGAACTATGTAGATATATCTAGTTTGCCACGGGAATAATTGAGGGCCTCGATAAAACTAGATAATTTTCTACCAGTGTAGTAAACTATTTCTCTAAGAATTATAATTAATTTGTTTGTAGAATAAATAAAGATTTTGCATAAAGCTTACCAAACTAAACAGCATTTTGGTCTCGAGATTGTTAGCAAGCTAATCGTCCGTACTTAAAATCGAACATTAAATTTGAAGCCTTATGTAGGTTAATAATTTAAACACGACTGGGACACCAATAAAATATCGTTTATAATTACATTATAAGTATAGCTACTTTTACTTAACCTTTTTTGATTTTGAGAAACTTTCAAATATTTATTTATAAAAGCCTGTGTTTTTCTGCATATAAGTATTTTACAGAAAATTTTTTTTCGACTGTAATCATTAAGAAAACAATTTAGAACTCATGTATTATTAAAATGTTAATAATTCGACTCCTAAGGATGCACATGAGTTTTCTTAAGAAAGAAAAAAAGTAGGTGAATATAATAAATTAATAAATCTTAAAAATGAACACAAATATTTGTGGCCTTATTAGAATTTTTCCTTTGCAGCCTGGCATGTAAAAATTTGTTTAGACAAAATATAACTTAACACCCTAGGAGTATTTTAAAATTTGGTAAAGGGCAATTATCTTGTTTAGGCATCTCACATTTCTTTGAATTACTGAAACAGATGTTATAATATCAACCTTCAAAGGACATACGCATTTGTGGAGGCAAAATTGAAATTTAGATGAAAAAAGCGAGTCCCTGGAATTGTCAGGATAGGAAGATTTTAACATCACCTTTATCTTAGTGCATACATTTTGCAAGCCTTTGACTGTTTATTTACGTTTGCATTGAATTTGTATAAGATTAATATTTAAGTTGATAAATCATAGAATCTTGTAAGATTAAAATAAAATATATTTATCAATATGTTTCATAAAATTTAATAAAAATTTATTTTGTCTGTAAATACAACAATGTACATTTTAAAATTAAATGTTTTGTATAAAATAAAAATGTTATAAAATCGCGTGTACATAAAATGCATTTAAAGAATAAATTTATCACAATGCATTCAAAGTCGTTATAAAAAAACAATATATCAGATAACTATGTACAATTATACATATTATATACATGTTATGCACATTTATTGCAAGAGAGTACTTTTTTAAATAGTTTTCTTATGGTAAATATATACGTTGAAATAAAACTAAATATCTATTTATATGCGGCTAACTACAAGTAATGTTTCATATCTTCATTGGACAAATATTCACATATCTTTTCCACGATTTCAGGAGGCAGCTCTGCTTGAAACACATCGTTCAGTACGTAAACACTACGCTTTGATAACTTCAACCTCTCGCTTTTTCTGTTAAAATTTCTCCTCAGTATATCGAAATAATGAAAAAACTTGTTCTTACAGAGTCCAGATTCGAACGTAGCTAAAATATTTTCTGCCTGAAACAGTGGTGTTAGAGCATGACATCTCTTTGTGATAACATCGAAATAAGAGAATTTATCTAGAATCTTCACTTCTTTCATCAATTCCAACTCCAACTGACATGAATAAAAATCCTTTCCCCAGGTTTTGCTACATCTAATATGTTCTGTAATCTTCGGATTGACGTACAAATTTTGAGCCAGCAGAAGCGCTATGTGCTTAAAAAAAATCAAAACCTCCCTGTTGGTAAAGCATGTGAACATCATGAACCTAAACGGCGTGAATCCATTGTTATTCTCAATATTCACGTCAGCCCCTTTATTGATCAAGTACTCAATGATGTTTTCCTTTGAGTACGAACTATTTTCGAACAATACGTGGAAAGCAGTATTACCACTATAATCCTTTTCATTGATAGAAGCTCCATGATCCAACAAATGCCTCATCATCGCGTAATTTGGCTCCTTGATCGCCCTCATCAGGGGCGTCCTTCCATTCTTATCCTTGTAATTGATATTCGCTCCTTTATCGATGAGCATCTGCATGATTCGCGTCTTCTTGTGCAGACAGGCAGCTGCCACGGGTTTGTTGCGCTCGCTGCCCACGTTGACATCTGCGTTGTGTTCCAACAAAAGCTGCACCATCTCTACATTTCTTCTGATCACAGCATGCTCCAAAACACTCGATCGATTGACGAAATCATTGACATTGGCGCCTCGTTCCAGCAGGAGTTTCGCCAGGCCAGTGAGATTCGTGCAGACTGCGATGGACAAAGGTGACATGTCGAAGCAGTCCTTGGAGTCTATTGGACAACCTCGATCGATTAATAACTTTGCCAGGTCTTCGTCTTTATTTTGGATAGCGATGTGGAGCACTGTGGATCCGTGACGGTTGCGACTATCTACGTCTACACCATTGTCCAGCAATTGTGCCACGAATCGGAGACGCGATTCTTTGTCGATGACTCTGAGAACGAAGAATAGAGGCTTCTCACCATACTTGTTCTTGACGTCGGTTGAAGCTTTGTTGTTCAGTAGAAGCTGGACTAAATCGGCGTTGCAGTTGATCAGTGCAGAGTAAAGCGGAGTGGACTGGTTCTCGGTGGAGATGTTGACGTTTGCTCCCATGGATAAGAGATAAGTGACCAATTCGATCCTTTCAAACTTCACCGCGAGATACAATGGAGTCTTGCCTTCATCGTTGCGAGCGTTAATGTTAGCGCCATATTTTAATAGCAATTCGGTTACGTTGATGTCCGGATTTTGCGTGGCGAAGTGAAGCGCGGTCGAGCCGTCGTCGGCTACTTCATCTACATTTTTAATCGAGTCGAGCAGTAGTCTTAATATCTCGATGCGGCCATGTATCGCCGCCAGGTGCAGCGCACTCTGTCCCAAGACGCTGCCGTCTCTCATCTCGTTTCCGTATTCATCGGCTATATGGAAGCAGTATTTGATGTTTGTGCATTCGCATTGAATTTGGGTGTGGTTTTCGGAGACGAGGGTTTTGAGGTTTACGTCAGCTCCTAGGTTTATCATACATTTCACCAGCTTCACGTCGTTGTTTATGACTGCGAGGTGGAGCTGTGTGAAGCCTTTATCATTTTCTTTGTTGATGTCGACGTTCTGTAAGCTGTGCTCCAGATCTTCCATAGCTTCTTTGGACAAGGAAAAGCGAACCAGACCACATCTGTAACAAAATAATTATAATATGTGAATAACATTCGTAAAATATAGAATATCATTAACATTATTATTTAATAATTTATTGGTTTCTATATACACGTATTTCTACCCTTTCGGACTAACGCTATTGTCTCAGGAGGATAATAAGTTATGTATAATTTTATGAATTACAGATAAGTAAACAAACATACTATAATAGCAAGGCAAACAATGGGAAGCTTCTGTAACAAAGAAATATTACAGAATTTTCTATACATGTTATTTTAACTATGCACCAACGCCTTAACAGGACTTCATCATACACAGCAGCAAAAAGAACGGAAAAACTTTGTTTTCATATACAACGTCAAGCTCTGTCGTCCGCAGCTGCTAAAGGTCTCGTGTCGCGAAACAGGTTTAGTCGTCGCTTCGCAGCAGCAGCAGCAGCAGCAGCATAAATGAAAAAGAGCTTCTTTATGAAAAAGGCGAGGCAGCGCACCAGCGTCCGTCGTATTTTTGCGCAGGACCCGAAGCAGTGGGTCACCAGCTGTGTGCGTTCCCTATTACGACGGCGAGGCAGCAGCTCGTCGCGCGTTTCAAAGACTTGACGTATAGCTATAACACGTGTGCGCGAGGCTGAGGAGAATAAGTCCTAACAGCCCATCGAGTCATGAACCGTAATTCCGCGGACACGCAAGAAGTCGCGCTCTCTCGTATGTATACCCGGCCTTGTACCTGTTTAAAAAGCGACTCGAACGTACACGTGTGCACAGGCTGCAGAGTTTTAGGATTCGTGTAATGAGAATACAGTAGGTTGTGGTATAGTTTTGATAGTATTCTGTTTCGGTAAAGGATTATTTTGAAAATTGTATTAGGAATAATTCTTTTTAATCACAGAAATGACCAAATTGAAAATGCTTAAAATGGATCATATCAGAATCTTATTTACTAACTACAGTAAAGTATCTTCCGATTACTAACGTTTGCTCAGGATATCGTATGTATTGAATGTTACTTATCAATAAACATGGGAAAAGTTTATGTTTGGTTAGTTCAATGTTAGTCATGTATGCTGTTTCTGTTTCTTTAAAATATGTATTAAAAGTGCGTTTTTAAAAATGTATTTAATACATCATTTTTATGTAAAATCGTAAAATCGTAAACGGTAAAAATAATTTTGAATATGACGGGATTATTCCTCTACATGTTATCTGGGATTACAAAAGATTTATATACCTCCTAGTATCTAACCTTTAAAAATCCCCGTTCACACGAAACAGTACGCCCAGCCAAATTCAAAGTTATTTTTACCGTTGAGTGTACGTATTAGTTTAGTGTTTGAGATCAAATTTTATTACAGAGTTAATTAAGTAAAATTAATCGTGTCATTGAGAAAATGAAGGAGAGAGACATGCATGAAAACGCATCTTATACGCACGTTTATTTTTATTGCATCGCACATGCACTTTTTGCATTGTATGATATGCTTTACAGATATTTGTTCACCTGTTAAGCGAACTCATTGTAGAAAAGGTACCTAATTGCCTAATTTTGAGATAGTATCAAAATTAAATTAAATTAATACTATAATAGAATATATAGTTTTGTATATATATTTTTTGAGAACTTTCTACCAAGTTATACAGTTAATCTTTCAGAAAAATATTTCTTATCAATCTAAGTACAAGATTTTAATAAATTGAAATAAATTTAGGATCAAAATTAAATTAAATGTAGAAAAACCCTTTATAGAGGAAGGATTAAGAATTATAATTAATCATCAAACTAAATAGCAAAACAAGATAAAGATTAATATATAATAGCACGATCGCGTTTCAATTCAACACGCGTATTTTCAATCCCCTTGCAACAATTACCATTACACCATACAAATCTCGATACAAAAAAAGTCAAGAAAAACGAATAAAGACAGAAACTAAAGCTGCACGAGCATAAAGCACAAGCGCGCTAAGCGACAACGCCAAGCTTTCTAACGACGTTAGATTCTAATTGCGCTATAGCCCTCGTGCTCAAGAGAGTCCGTGCGGCTCGCACCGCTCGCATTAAAAAAGCTTTAATAATAATTAAAAAAAAAAGTCCCGGCGTCTCTCCCGCGGTACTATACCTACGCTCCTTTTCGTGCGGCGCAGCGAGAAAATGAGGCTCGGCTCGTGAGTTAATTGCCGCGGCGGCTTCTTTATCCCGCGGGCGCGCGGACGACACTGTGATGCGTGCGAGCTGCCGCGGAGAAGTGACGTCCCGCAAAGACAAAGGGGGCCAGAGGATTCGATAATGGGCTTACACGGAATAAATTACTTTGGACATCAAACGAAAAGAATACGCGGCGACGGGGTAAAGGTTCAACCGCCGAGTGCATGCAGCAGCGCTGGTTTCTCGTTTCAGCCGAGATTGGAGTATAAAGCTTCTCTTGGCTTTGTCTGCACTGGTTGTTGAACAAATGCGGGAGAGGATTTTTGAGGTGCTTATAGGTGCGTGTGTCAGCTGAACCATTTGCTTTTGACGCTGATGTGTGTAGAGAGTTGAGTGGGAATTCATTATGAATTATGAATTAGGGATCATTTACACGCCTAAAGATTTTGAGTAGAATTTCGCTGCACCTCTAAAGAAATGAGAGTAAATTCTCTCGAAGCGTAAAACAAAAAATAGTGAATTTTTCATTAAAATTATTGACAAGGAAAGCATTCACCCTTCGGAATTCAGAGTTTGATCAGGCTTTCTGGTAACTAACATTGAATCCCAGTAGGGTGATTGTACCGTTTTTGGCCATCTTAGTACTACGTGTGGCTATACTTCTTTCAGAACCTTGTTATTTTCATTAATTTATATATCACAATTATTCTTATATTATCTAATTGTATTATTAGTTAACAAATGATATTTCTTCACCCTACCCGTAATTTATCCGTTAGATAACAACTGCTTTACCCTAAACAATCATTATTTTAGAGGAAATTAGTACTTCTAGCCTTTCTCGTCTACTTTTAATTTGTTTTGTGGATCATTTTGGAGTAAACCAGTTGCCACCTTAAGAACCAGGACCCATTCGATCAAACTACAGATATGCACCGGGAATGACTTTCATTATTGGGAGTTTCAATTTGCAATGCGACACTAGCGGTTTCTTGATGAACTAATAAACATGGCTGCCGCGGGGGCAGCTTCTATATAAGATTAACACGGGACAAATTTTTAGGAATTGAAATACACGTTTAGTATGTGACCAAAATACTTGTTGCTACCATCCGTTATACTATACCTTCATTATAGTATATACCACAACAAAATTAAAAGTTTTTTTTGTAACGTATATAAAACTTGTAAATCCATTTATAAAAGTGCGCTCCATGTAAATCTCATGAGAAACTGCCCCGCGGCGGCCATGTTTTTCTAATGGGGAACAGTAGCGTCCCGCTAGGCGCAGTGGTATAGTGTTCTATATTAATAGACTGTGTAGTTATTGACTAAATTAATGTAAATATTCACTCTGAGAGACATCATTTCTATTTATTTTTCTTTGAAGGTAGTAAAATTTCATGCAAACTTTTCAAATAAGCAAATACTTTATAGTTACAAATTTTCTTTAAATCTCTTCCAGATTTAATGTAAGTCAAATTTTCGCAAAATTTGAAGAAAGTTCTGATTACTCTAAATAACGTTTGCTTAAGTTTATGAGTATAAAGTCTGTTAACTTTACGACGTTTAACTTCCTAAGAAAAATTGACTTCAACTTTACCCTAACTTGCTTGCAATTAAAAATGTTTATGGTTCAGAAAATCCCTTAACTTTTCATTTTTAAATTTTACAGATAGAAATACTGTATTTTTATAAAATAGATATTTATAAGTGTAATAATAATATTACATAGATACTCATATATCTGAAGCGTATGCGAATTATTCTAAAATGAAGCATCGATTAGAACGCATTCGATTTCTATTATTATTCGTATTATTGTCTTGTAATAATTAAATTAAAAACGTTACAAAGCCATTTTGGCTGTTGATAATAAATGCAAATCCGTATTGTTTTAGTCATTCGAGATTTTTTTGCATCATACGAAAAAGAGTTATATCAAAAGTGTAAAATATAATTTTTTATTATTATATGTTAATTATTCCATTGTATTTTTATCCCACCGTGAAATTACGTTTGGACGGAGCATCACCATAACACGCATCAAAACTTCAAAACTCTCCATCCCCCAAAATCTGAATAAAATCCCACCTGCTCGTTTCGTTAAATCAATTCGCAGTTTCGTTAATTCCAAACTCGCTCGGAAGAAGACCCCCGTCGACGACGTGCGTTCGTCACCACCACCGCCGCCGCGAGACGGACGGGGGACTCGCGAAACTTTCATTCGTCGGCCGCGAGACACTTATCGAATTATCAAGTGCACTTCGGGGAGTTCCAAAAGCAATAAACGCCAGTCGGCTTAGAGACGAGGAAGCCGAGTGCAATAAACCACGAGAAGCGACGTTTACAAACGACCGGCCAGCCATCCGCGCGCGCGCCCGCGCAAAGTCAAGGACTCGCGGACGTCTTCTGGGGCTTCGGCTTCCTCCTCCACCTTGCTGTTTCTTGTTTTCTTTTATTATGGGATGTGTCCCCCCCCCCCCGCCTTCGCTTCGTAATACCGTTATAGCACTCGGTGTCGTCTTTTATCCGCTTTGACGACTTCGTTCTGTTCTGGGTTCGAAAGAAGCAGTGGAAGTATTTCGGTCGCAACTGCTCTGGAATATACGTGGAAAGTTTAAACTTTTGGTATTCATTTTTACAGTTCAATAGTAATGCTTTATATATCAAATAGTAAATAAGCATGGTTACGTAACAACGTATTGTGCCAACATTTAACTTCATTGCAAATTTTCTACTTCAGTATTTTATTGATTTGCTTATGAAGTAGCTGCATTAACCCATTTCTTCCCAAGCTGCCATTTTATAGTCGATTGATTTTTTGCCTAAAACCGCCATTTTGAAAATTTTCAACGGAAATTTAAAAATTCTGACTTCAGAATCGGAAAGAGCGGACAATTTTACTTCAGAAAAGTGCTATTGGTTATTATTTTTTTTTCGACAATTTTTTAGGCAAAAAACCAATCGACTATAAAATGGCCGCTTGGGATGTAATGGGTTAAATTACAACTAACTTGCAATTTCAAGCGAAATTGTCCCACCTGCAGTCAAGATAATGTGCTCAAAGTTATAAGTATGATTTTACTTAAATGAACGTAAAATGTAAAGTCGATGAAATATGCAGTAAGAAAGTATTTACTTATGTTAAATACATTTTTGGAATGTCAGTCTTGAATGCTTCTCTTCATAAATTACACACACAGGGAAGACATTTTTCGGAACATATCGGCACTTTTTTCTTGAAAAAATATAAATTCAATTTCTAGCAAACCCAAGATTTCTTATAAGGGTGTAAAAAAATAAGTATGGGACAAGTCTGGCAAAAGTCTGGTTCAGAATGTCTTGAAAAATGGCTACGGAGACGATTCCAGACTTTTGAAAAAAACCTAAACCTTTATCTCTTTTTTTATAAATACTTAAATTTCATGAAATATTGCAATATTTAAAAAAAATTTTCCTCGGTTTAACTAAAAACTATTATTTTTTACGATTCCAGTCGTAATGTCCTAATTACTTGTAAGAATCAGTTTTCGTGACATAATTCAACAAAAGTCTGAAATATAGTTTGGTTTATAGTATGGGATCGTCCTCGACGTAGCCAGTCTTTCTGAGTCAGACTTTTTGAGGCTATTGAAAGACTTATTTTTTACACGAGTACACGTTATAATTATAACTCATTTATGTTTAACAATAGTTTAAACCCATCACAAACACAATATAGAATGTAAGATATCCGAAGATCTTAATATGCTAAAAGGTAAATCTAAAGAATTATTACACAAATGACCAATATCGTGCCTTTAGACGCAATATGGATATCAACGTAAAACGGCTAAAACAAAAATGTTGGAGCAAAATAAACGTATAATCAAAGCCAGATTCACTAATTAAACAATCTCCACAAGAAATTCATCATAAAAGAAAATGGTTAAAATCAACGAATTCCAGGATGAACAGAGATGAAAGTGTAATTTGCCGAAAGATACAAGGCAAGCAAAGCTCTTGCTACAGAACGCCGAAATGACACGAGCTTCACTACTGCCCATCAGCAAAGTAAGTACATACCTAAATATACCGCCTCATTACGCTAGCAGGAGCATTCCTCGCTCGTGAAAAGCAACACCAGCTCGCACCCCACAATCTATACCCATCTTTACACGCGCATACATACTCGCATACATCCAGCTCTCACGGCCGATGACTCACAACCCGACGAAAATCGCTGCATCGACTGTACGCCGGCCGGCGCAATCTCGATTTTCGGTATATATATATATATCCACACTCTTGTCCTTGAAACGTTCGACCCTGCAGCAGCGTGCACGCGCCGTCGGAATCCACCCTCTCTCCTGCACACACACACACACGTAAGATTTTCCCTTTCATTCGCATTCTCCCCCGAAAATACGCGACGAGATAAAAGGAGAGATGGCCCGTGGCCGTGAGCACGTTGCATGGCTGGGGTCAGAGGGCGACTTCGCTCGATTATTTCGGAGGCTTTGTATTGTGTATATCAAGCGGTGAGTGGAGGCTGGAGGGTTTTAGAGGCGTACTTTCCTTTTTTTTTCTTTTGAAGGGATGAAGAAATGTAGGTATAGCTAGTGGTGTGCGAAATGGAGGAGCGGAGGAGGGGATTTGCTTTTTTATTATTGTGGTTGTAGTTTGAAAGTCAAATTTGAGGGTGCGTTGCTGCGAGGGGGAGTGACTAATTTGGGAGGGGGTCGTAAAGTTTATTGCGCTTTGGGCAGTTGCGGGTAAATAATAAAATGACTAAATATGTGTGAATGGAAATGAAAAGTTTATAGCAGGGATATTTTATTTATCTCGTAACATTGTACTTTGCGCTTCTTTCTTAATAAAATAAAAGATAATTTATTATGTATAAAGATTATTATCGGTTTGTATATGATATTTTCCATATTTATTTTTACAAACAGAACGTTACACGTTGAATTATAAACCAACAATATTTAATCGTATGAAAAGCGGCATATATTTTAAAATTATAATTTAAAATCACTACAAAACCCGAAATTAATACAAAAATTCATAACACACTCAAATCCCTCATAAATACAGAACAAAAACTCGATCATTCCCTTCACGACTAAATCCATCATATAAGCCTAACACCAATCCACATCGATCGTAAGCGCACTCTGACGACTCCCTGCAACACTTCTTCAGAACCTCGCACAAGATGCAAATGGAGCACTGGTACATACACATCCACCTCTCCAAATCTCGTGTTATCCCTCCTCTACCTCGAGGTACGACAAGCGTCTACAAGGAATTACCCCGCACCTCGGGATCTTACACCTCTTCGCATGTATATCCACAGTACGAAAATGCAGCGAGTTAAATCGCTCGCGGGGCCTATATGCGAAGAGAACTCGAAAAACCTACTACACTGCCTCTGTGCAGATGGTATATAGACACACGCGCGAAAGTTCGCCAGGATGTGCGCGGGAGACAGTCGGCGGCTGGATTGACACGACGAGAAGAGACTTGTATATATATATACACACTGGAGGTGGGTGGGAGCAGCGCAGGAATTTTCCGACGCAGCGTATGCGGATACTGGATGTGGATCCCAGCTGTCAACGGGATTACTCGGGCTGGGAAATCACTGCGACGCGCGAGCCGTATAGGCGGAGGATTGCCGGGAGCCGCGGTGCGGTTCGAGAGCTGGAAAATAGGATGAAAAGGAGCGGCGTGAAAATTGACTTTTGTGAGGTGTGTGGGTGGGTAAGTTAGTTGAAGGAATTTGTTTACTGGTGGATCGATTGTTTGTTATTTTTTTCATTTCATTTTATATGACATTCGAGTTGATGGAATTACAACTGAGAACTTTGCACTTTTGAGTATGCCTGTAAGCGAGATAGACGGTTTTTGTTAGCAGATTTATCAAAAATGCTAATTTTTGGTAGAAATTTTTCTTTTAATTAATAGTATAAAAAATCGTCGCAAAATGAAAGAATATGGTAATAATGAAAGAACTAAAACTCGTGTGTTAGAGGGGAGATAATTTCTATAGATAAAAAATTGTTTAAATAATTTGTTAAAGCCTATTTGCTAGCAATAAAACATTTTAGCAAAAACACTAAGCTATTTAACTTCTTCTAAGAAATGGTAGAATTTTTATCATAAAACTAGAAAACGTAAACGTATACGGTGACGATGTTGTTGGTTGCCGTATATTGCATAATTTTCTTATCAGTCTACACACTTCGCTACACACACACAATGTTTTATTCATCTTGCATTTTTAACATTTGGGTTTGTAAAATTTTCTTATCTATCTAGCTGTCTTTTGGATTTTAAATGTTATGAAACTTTTTCTATATTTAGAATTTAAAGTAAACTGTAGATGAATTTATTGCCATATTTATTTTACATAATTAAATATATGTATATATACAGGTATTTATTAACTAATTTGATATTTTTTATTTTCGGAAAATCATCGTTATTAATTATATTTACAGTTTTCATGCAACTATACAATAGATTTTGCAAACCAACTAAGTAACTGGATTGTGACTTTCAATAAATATTTTTGCATTTTGAGAATTACTATTGTTAGATTATATTTCCTTTTTCACCGATTTATAATTTCACTGCATACAATTCTCTGTATACATTATATTGAATGTATATACGTCTAAAATGATTATATGATTGTATAAGTAGATTTAGAATTTATACAAGAAAGTGATACAATTAGGTCTCAGACTACAAACCCCTAATCATGACTATGCTATCTACAGCAAGATTTAGTAAAGATTGCAGTAAAATAAACCATACCTGCAATAAATTTTACTATACCAAGTCTTGCTAAAAAGTACAGTAACTTTTCAGCTCTCATATAAAAAGTGTGCATAGTGACATAAGAAACCAATCAGTCTCAATGGAAAGAAAGTAAAACTAAAACTAATACCGAACCACCCATCACGCCACTTAAAAAGTCATCTTACATCGCAATCATCACCCCTTCAAAAGAAAAAAAATCCCCCCCTTCCTCCGAGAGAGAAAAAGAAACGTGACTGCGCGCACGCTGACGCAACGCACACACCTCGATCCACCACGCGTGCCGCATAGCCGGAGGCCGGCGCGCGCCCCGAACCTGCGAAACATCACGATGCACATACAGTATGTATACACACACATCCCACCCGAAAGACAGACAGACAGACAGCCGGCAGCCCGCACCATACCAAAAAAGAAAAGGAAGAAGCAGAAGAAGAAGAAGAAGGAGTGGAAAGGACACATCCCCTCACAGGAGCCACGCGGAAAAAGCCACCAGCCATATATATATATATAGACAAAGGCGGGGGGGAGCCGCGGGGCTGGAGCACGAGCGTCTCCGAAGGTTGAATATCCGCGCGTGCGCCTCCTCCGTGTATATACATGTATATATAGAGCCACCGCCAGCCAGCCAGAGGAGGGTCGGTGCACGGTTTCGTATTGATTCCGCGTCGGATGATTCATGGGCTCTCGCTTTCTCTCTCCCTGTCGACCGCCCCCGCGCGCGCGCGCTCGCACACCGCCACCCCGCGCGCAATATTCTAAGCGACCCCTCGCTCTCTCTCTCTGTCTCTCTTCGCGACCGAACTCTCGTACCCCATACTCTGAAGTTCGTTCTCTCTCTCATTATCTTTGGGAGTTCGGGGTCTGTAGACGCTTTTGCGGCGATTTCTGCGACGATTTGCACGGGGTGGTCGGTTTTTCAGGGTTCGTATTAGGGGTTTCAGCTGGTGAGGTGGAGAGGCATGGAGGAGAGTTTTTCGGTGGGTGGTGCTGCTACTGGTGAAATTTGCCGGTCTAGCGAGTGGGGTTTCGAAATTGGTGCGATGGTTGAACAAATGTTCAACGAGGTATATTGAAAATTGTGGAAGATATGGGTTTTAGACTTTTCTTTTGATAAAAATTCATTTATACCTTATAAATCGATCGTGTCATGCAATTTTAAATATTATTTGCTGAAACTTTTTTTTATAGAAGTATCTTTTCTAGATTAGATTAAGTGATTATGAGAATAATGGCTAAAATAGCAAATATTTCATGTATATTTCTTCCATTTGAACTATTAAAATTATTAAAACATTTTCTATCGTCCCGCGTCTACGATTTTCTCTCATGGAGCTCGATCGATTTGAATTTAAATTATTAAATTTTTTTAAATACATAAAAATGGTTTCCCATAAAAGATTATTATTGCGGTCGACTGATTGTTTTGCGTACGTTGTGCATAGTTTACTCAAGTAGAATATAAAATATAACAATGTAGAAAATCTATTCGGAACGTCACTACGGCAGGGTTAATTTGACCTGAGGTGACCGCAAATGGTGATTGCAAATGTAATCAAAAATTAAATTTTCAGAGCCACGTACTGAAAATGGAGACACTCGCGTCAGCATGAGTAACCCATGACTCATCACTCCTCAAAAATCTTCACATCCACACACATTCTCCACAAACTATCCCATCCGCAAATCATCATTCACCACTACGGCACACATGTCAACCGAAACTCCACTTTCAACCACCTCCCCAAAATTGCATCACCCAAAGAAACCCAACCCCTTCCAGCCCCCACTAAATACACCATAACTCCACCGCACTCCACCGCAATCCGTCCCAATCTAGACGCAAAATTCGTGCACTTCAAAATTCGATACACCATACATTATTCCAGCTGCATTTCTCTTTGTCGTGCATTTTTGTGTCTCCGTCACTTGGCGCGACGGCACAGCCGTAGGGGTAGGTAACACACTCGGCGAAGGGGAATTCAGAGCGGGTGGGGGGATATCGGCCGACGACAGCCGGACGCGCGGCAGTTTTCTCCGCTGCTGCTGCTGCTATGTATATATGCTGGCAGGACGTCGACCGACGGCGACGGCGGAGTAGAGGACACGTATACTCGCGCACGCATGTACTATCTGTATGGTGTAAGGGTGTACACGCGAGCCGCGTTAATACGCCGAGCGAAGGGCGTGTGGGGGTTGCGAGGATGTATAGCGTATGCGTAGATTCTGGTTGGAGGAGAGCAGGATGACTGGAGATGATTGCAGTGTGAAGTGACTGAGTCTTTGAGAGGGGTGTTGTGTTTTATCTGGGGGGTAATGAGATTATATTGCTTGTGAGAGGTTGGAATTAGAGTGCTTTCGATGTATGGATTGGAAAGGCTGGTTTTTGACGTAGAAATGTTGGGTACTTGACTTTTTTCTGAAATTGTTTATTAACTATAATAATGCGCATAATGTGCTGTTTTTAAGTACATATGTGCAATAAAGGTAATGAGACAGCGATTTTTTAAATTTTCTATTCGCTCCGTGCAAGTCAGATGTCGACATTTAGATCGGTATTAATGTTGAAAAATGGACACTATATGTCTTATGGGGAATCTGTAGAAAATTTAAATAACAAACAAATAAAAGTTATATTCTGTTTGTTTCTTTTACAACGTAGAGGTGTAACCATTACACCATGAGTTGTGTGTGAAAAAAGACAATCATGTACCTCTACATTGTAAAAGAAATATACAGAATATAACTTTAAGAAATATATAGAATTTGACGTTCTTATATCTTCATATAATTCTTAAATTTTTACTAATTTAATTTTCCAATTATATCTTCTGATTTTAGAAGTGACAAAAATTATTTGTCAATAGATGAAATTGTCCATTGATGAATATATTTTTGCATTTTTCTTAAAATGGACTCTGCGTTGAACTAATTGATCAACTCCCTTGAAACTGTACCAAAAATCTCATTTCATTGTAAGAAACGAAAGTACGACTTTATTTTTATTTTAGACATTTGATATTTTGTAACTAAAAGTTGATTATTGAGATGATTGTTAGTAAGAATTACTAAAGATTAACGTAAAATAGCAAACAAACAATAAAATCAGATATAATAATTATTAAAATGAACCATGTCTAAAACAAATTCGTATTTTAATATTAAAAAAGATTATTTGGTTTGTTCTTTTAGGTCTTAGGGGCAAAACGTGGGTAAATAAAAACATTATACATACTGTTCACTCTGCAAAATTATATTTCTTACAATTCTTTTCAGGAATAAAAACCATAGATGGTGATTTTTATTTTTCTTAGTTACATTAAAGTGAAAATTTTAACACAGTTTTAAGTAAGGAGAGGGTTTCAAAGAGATGTATTATGATAAAATCATTCATTGAAGGATGGTTTCCGCACTTTTGATATTACATAAAATAGTTTCCTTACTGTAAAAATAAGAAAAATTTGTGTATAACTTACAAATCTCATAGTAGCCACACCCCAACTCAGCATGCATGCTATATATAAGTGTCGTGAAATGTATGCGTAGAAACCGCATTAATATGAATAGGAATTTTAAATAGCGCATTTTATGTAGGTACGTTAAAAACAATCAATTTGAGAAAATGGCTTACACTCAAATGATAGCTTATGTATAAATTAATATATAATTTCTTTTGAGATATATGCAATGAAACACCTCGGTCTCCAAATTTTTGGTGCGAATTTGCACTGGTGTAATGATTACGCGACAATTTAAATGAGCAAATAAAATATAAAAAATGAAACATTTATAATATCAAGAACAACTATTACACACTCACCTTCATTTAAATTATTCAATTAATACTTAAAACCGTACATTATTTAACGATGAATTCATTTCCATTAACCACGCGAATTTTCACCAATATTATACCATTTTATCGACGCGTGTCTCGCGGGTATTATCGCCAGACAATCGCTCACGTGCGTATGTATACTATCCGCTTCCAAGAAGTGACCGTACACTCATACTTTACTCCGCGCCGTTTTTATGGAAAAATTTTGTTAGCTCAGTGAGTGCGGGCGGGCGGGTTGGCGGCAAGGGGGCGACATGGGAAATCGATCGCCGGCGCGGCGAATTGCGTCAGGGGGTGGCTTTCGAGAGAGAGAGAGAGAGAGAGACGCGCGGTTATGTTGGTTGGCTATTATGGTAATTAGATGACGGTGTGTCGCTTATTAAATTTGCTCGTGGCTGGTCGATGGACAAAAAAAAGAATATTTGATGTATCGATGAAATTGGAGTGGAGTAGGATTTCTAATGTTACTTTAATTATCTTAAATTAAGGTTTAAATTGATAATGTAATAGAATTGATTCTTGAATAAGTTTGAGTATAATATTATATTGACAATTGTTATAGCTCGAATTCAAATTTTATGAAAAAATTTACAAAATCAAAGAATTTTGGCTTCGTTAGACACAGGGGAAACTGGGGTAAAGTGAACACACGGGTGAAGTGAATTATGCTTATTATTTCTGCAATAAATAATTATTTATGCCTAATTTTAATTTTAGTGGTAGATAATTATGCAAGAATGTTAATTAAAATGTTTCAGTACATAATAGTTAATATTTTACTAAATAAAAAAAAAATTATTTTTCGTTTTTAATAGAAAGTTGGTTTCCCAAGTTTGCTATAACGATTAAAGATGTTTATAATCAGTGTTATTGCTATATTTGTTTCTAATTACTTTAAATACGTTTTACTTACTATTGCCAACAATACAGAGTTTCAAAAGAGGTTTCTCTTTTTTTACGTAAACATTTTCAAGAATCGACGTCTCGGTGTAAAGCGAATCGGGGTAAAGTGGCCATGAAAAAAATGCAATAGCACTAATTTATACGTGCTTGGATGACAAGTTTAATACAATATTGATTGTAAAGTGAACTGGCATTTTTCAAAGATATTTTTTAAGTTGCTAATATGTTTATTAATGTAAGAAGTTTGTTCTGTAACTTACAAAGTAATGTTTTAAAAATACATTTGAAGAATAAATTTTATTGCGTCTGAAAAATACATTTTCTCAACTTTTAGAGTTACTATGTTCATTTTACCCTGGTTTTCCCTAATAATATTTTTTGCAAAATGAAACCTTAAAAATCCTAATAGATCATTTGAACCTCTCGATGCCTCAAGAGAATTGCAGGTTTTCACGATAGCTATTTATGAGAGTCTAACCACCATTAATGTAAAAAATATATCCGTTATATTTTGATAGAATGTAATCAAATATATCTAAAAATAAAGTCATATACGCTGAAAATTAATGAAATTAATAATTAATTTAAATGCGGTAGAGTTTCCTTAACGAAGCAAATTTGGGTTAGATTTCAGAAGAATAAATTGTTCATTGAAATTCAGATTCAAAGTTTAATGGTTCGTCAGATCTCATTTAATCTGTCAACCACGTATATCTCTTCATATTCCATGTGGTACCTGAATTAATGGTTTTTCACCCTTCTCAATGAAACGTCAGAATATAAATGGTGGTACATAATTTTGCAATATCTAGGGGCACACTTGATTAAAAACTCTAGATGTATTTAAATTCTCTACCTTTAATCTTTTAACTATTCATATCAAATTTGTTCATGTGATATAATTGATTTTGTAGGTATTCTTTAATATTTAAATATTTTTCTGGCGCAACGAAATAGTGCTTAAACGTGCAAAACAATAACGTCTGTACAGTAACTTTTTTATGCAATAATGAACTTTAGGGTAACGTTTCGACAGTACGAAACAAACTTTATACGCCAGTTTCCATTTGTTTGAAGATCCATTGTTGTTGATGCAACTAAAGTTAGTTCTATTTGAATCTAATGTACAATGTTCTTTCATTTGGGAATACACGAATCATCCTCCTCTACCAAGTTTTGTATAACGTAAACAGTGTTTCATAGTATAAGCGCATAATGAATGCTTACTTAGATGCGTGCTATATATACAAATATACAGCTCTAACAAAAATTAGCGTGGAATTATATACTAATTGTAAGATATCAAATAGGATAATTAATTAAAAGTATATTTAAAAAATTGGAATTATTAATGATATTAAAGTTAACAGTTTAACTAAAGTTTGTCATCCATTCTTAAAATTCCAGAATCATAATAAATCTTCCAATGATTTTTTGTTCAATGTTAAACGAAGCCATAGTGGCTAGTCAATTATTTAAATTAACGAGTGAGTAAAGTTTTACTTTCGTTCGTAGTAACTAAGAAATATCATAAAATTTCCAATCAGTATCGAAGTAAATCCAAGGACGTCAGATAAGACATATCGACTAATAGAATAACTTAAACCCTTTATTACCTACATTATTATTGACAACAAGAATTCATTTGAATAATTCTTACGCACGTTAATCGCAGCCCAATAAAACGCTTCAGTGTAAGCATTAACTGTACGCATTACACGTACCTATTTGCGTTTAATCAGAAATTAAATTACGATACTTTCCGAGTACGCAGCTAGTACCTCGCGAAGTAAGAAGAGCCATAAAAAATGGCGTCGTAACGAGAAAACCAATCGCGAATAATATGACGCAGAGGAAAATACAAGCGAGCAGTGACAAATAAGAGCCCCGACTATCGCCTTGCAGCAGCAGAGCTATATACGCTCTATATACGCGCGACAGTAATTGCGTTAGGGAGGTGAGTCACGTGCGTGCGCGCGACGAAGAGAAAGAGGGATAAGGAAAAAAGGAGTGCATGCAGACGAAGTTGGCGAGCGAGGAGAAAAAAAATAGAATAAAGTTCGCCTCCGTCTCGCGAATAGGATTAATCCCGGGGCGAAGTTCGCTCTTCACGGTTATGTTTACGCGCGGGCGTTCTGTTCCGCTAAAATGGTATTAGGAAAGTTTTTACTTTCTCTTTTATCGACTAATCAAAATAAGATTATAGGCTATATTTTTGGGTTTATGATTTCTTGCTTATTTTGTTACTTAAGAAATATACTTATACTAAGAATGCGCATGATATTGTTGAGTAAGAGAATTCTTTTCATTAAATTAATTTTAACGCAGTGGATGATATTAAGAGATCTATGATCTCTCATGGAAAAAATCTGCAGAATTTCAGCTGAATTTTCTGAACCTGCAGCTATTTCTGCAATTTTTTCGACTAAGGCCTGCAGATTTATCTGCAGAAATATATTCTGTTCTTGCAGATTGATCTTGGCAAAAATCTTGTAGACAAACCTGTAGAAAACCTGTAGAAAACCTGCACAAAAATCTGCGGTTCCGAGAAATCCATAGAAAATCGTGAAAAACATCATTTCTACAGTTTTTTCCGTAAGGGATCAGCAAAGCTTTGAAAATTCAGAGAGTAGTGAATTACTGAAATGAATTTTAAACTTCATGATTATAAATTTTCGAGTAACTATGTGGTATCATAAACTATACCTAATTATTTCTCCAATTTTATTATTTTGTTGAGAATACATTCAGAATAACTTTGCTACGATTGAAGTAAAACGTTAGCATTAGAACAGATAAACTGATTTTTCAAAAGATTTTTAACAAATCTTCATAAAAACATACAGTCAAAACATACATTCTTTTAATAATAAGATTTAATATCAGACATTTCTAAATAATAAACAAAAATGATTTGCTGACGTGGGGAGTTATTCGCTGCGTAAAACACGCGCCTCACAGTCCCTAAAAAGCTGAAGTCTTATATTCGCCAGAAGTGGCCACACCCTTCGAAACGCGCTTCAGACTTAAATTGTTGTAAGCGCTAGCATAATACCTAAAGACAAGGATTTACAAATCAAGCGTCGTATCAAGTTACCCTCCCTCAAACAATTTCCAGAACTACGGGTTTTCCAAACACATGGTAAACTCATCAAAACTCAAATCCAATCTTCTCTAACTCCTTACTTCTACGATACAATTCGATTCCTCAGTCTCGACACAGCTCTCGGGGTGTGGTCTTCGCATACCATCTCCCCCCAGAGCAAGCATCATAATAACGAATTATATCGCTTTTCGCAGCTGCCCGCATCGCGCATCATTCAAGCGAACTCGCCCGCGTCTTCGCTCATTTCGTCAACAGCTCGTATCGTCGCACTACAGTCGCGATACTGTTCCTCGCGCGCGCCGCGCTTCAAAGCCCGCTTATTACACGGCGTATACGCGAAGATCGATTTTCTCGAAACGGTTAAAAGAGCGAGGAGTTTCATTTATACACCAGACGACAACCGCGTGGGAGGCCACGAGTGCAGCAGTCGCACACGCAAACGATGTTGCGTGATGCGGTAGGGCTCTTCCGCGAAAATTCGTGGCGATGTATATACAAAGAGGAGAGGGGGTGGAGGCCAATGTGCGTGATGGCGTTCCGCGAAATGCGCGCGATCGATCGATTCATCGGTGCAGTGTGCACCGCCGGCACTGCGACGACGGGCAGGAGCTCTCGCGTTACTTGCTCGCGCGAGTAGCGAACGAGCGAAGTCGAGCGAAGTCGAGACGGCGGTGGTGGCCTCTTGTATATTGCGCCGGGCACCTGTCCCCCTAAAGAGAAAAAGGGAAAGAAAGAGAGAGAGAGAGAGGGAGACAGAAAGAGAGATAAGCAGAGTGAGATTGGGGCGAGACGGGACACGGGTACAGTTGATACTTTGACCTGCTATAGTGCCGTATACGTCATGGAGGGTACATCGAGAGTACATCGCGATTTTTTTAGGATAATGCTTTTCTAAGATAGAATTATAAATTATTTTGTTTTATCCATTTTATTGCAAAAATCCTCGAGTTAAAAGCTGACGTACATTTCGAAATATTTTTTCAAATTTGTGGGTCTCGGCGTTAAACCGTTTATTAACAATAACGGTGTTAATGCAATGCATTTACGTTCTAAAACTATTAAACTATAATTAATATATAAAATAGACAATTAAAAATTACAATTAGTTCAGAATAAAAGCAAATAATTACTTTTAAGTGAGAATTGGAGCGAGATAATTTGATAAAACTAAATTTGCTAATCCAGCCGAAAATTTGACGTTTAAACCTAAATTATTCCAGCGAATACATCATTACATTATTATATAGGGGATATTATATTATATAAATATATAATTATATGCCGGTAGAGTTTAGTTTCAGCATGTCCTATTAGGTAGTGTCAAGAGAGAACTTTTATTTTTCTAAACCAAAATTAAAAATTATTTTTAAACAATGTATGAATAAAGCCATCTTTACTAAATGCTAAGTAAAGCTTTATTTTGATGACGGGTTGTAGTTCTTGCACATAAGAATCGTCGACATTTTAATTGTCCGCAAATTGTGGACAATTAAAATGTGGACGATTCTTGTGTGCAAGAACCACAACACGTCATTTTCATACTTTACCTACGTAGTTTTTTTAGGCTTAATTAACAGGTACCAGAAATATTAATGATTTTTCTCTTATAAATAAATTAGCTTGCTTTATACCGCACTTACGAATTGTTAGATAATACGTATACCAAGCCCTCATTAAATTAAAGGAAGAGCACAGAAAATGGTAAGAATATTCATGAAATTGCAAGGGCTGGCCATTTAGCCAGTTTGGCCATTCAGCCCCGGTTTCCCCTATAACCCAGGGAGAAAGGAAAGAGCTACGGGCGAGCGAGCTCATTATTTTTAGAGCGTCTTAGACACGGGGTTTCTGCAGCGGGAGTTGTGGAGCGCAGCTGCACCGTTCGCGAAAAAACGTATATGTACGCGCGAGGTTTTAGTCGTGCAGATAGCAGAGGAGACGGAGGACGGAGAAGGAACGTGAGCGGACGACGCGAGGCTCGTTGCAACATGGGAAGATCGATGTGAAGATTAGGAGGGGATGGGGGAGTGCACGTAAAATTGCTGATTTAGCGGGCTTTGGTTTTTTGGGGGATAATGAGAAATTAGCTGAACTTGGTTTTTTGGGTGGATTCGTGATATAATGCTCGGTCTTTATTTATACATCTTAATAGGGTTTTGCATTCAGTTTTAACGTTGAAAATAATACGCATATTTTTGTTAAATTTCGTATATAATGGTGGTTTTAATGAGTGATGAAATAATAAAATATTGGGTATTAAACCCTTATCAAGCCTTATAGCGCGTAATTTGTGCTAATTAGATGCAGCATATTGCACTATGCATACACATTTTTTCTTATCTGCAGATATGAGTTTTAATAGTGATTAAAAGAAGGAAAGGAAGAAGTGTGAGGTGTTTGACGAGCGCCATGTCAAAAGTTTAAAAAATACAAATAACGACTAAAGCAATATAAGCATATAAGCACAAATTTTGAAAAGACTTGAACAGTGTGACAAAATAGAGCATTCGAAACGTTATAAAGTATACATTTCATTAATTCACGACCCATTAAAAAATTCGTTATGCACGAAAATAAACAAAGATTAAAAACGAATGTTAAATTTATCAAGACTGCATTTCTCTTTATTTTTTTAGTACAACTTACATTACATTATTTACAGAAATAAGAAAAATGTTATTCGATTTGTACATTTAAAGCAAGATGTCATTAAAGTGTATGTGGATACCTTCTGTTGTTTCTTGCATTACGTGACGTTTCCGTCATATATAAAATTATGTGCAGTTTTGAAATTTGAATAAAATTGTCGTCGCTAGTAATTGATTGAAATAATTTATTTGAAATTCTATTAAATAAATTTATTGAAACAACACATTGTATTAAAAAATTACCCTCGAGTAGTATGGTATTTATAGGTCGTAATTAATAAGTGTTAACCCATTAAAATTAATGAATTGATTTCCTTAAAAACATTATTTACTACAACTTTAGTTTGAATTATAAAATACTTCATGATTAATACTTGTCATAAATGAGTTATTTATACTAATTTAGACATTAATAAAACCGTCTTAAGTAAAAACAGACGCACCGTATATTTAAATACTTATTCCTCAAAATTACAAAACGTAAATACATACATACCATACATTTCACGTATCCATTAAAAAAGAAACCCCGGCTAATTTTGTATGCATCCCCTTCCACGTAAAAACCCTGCTCAATGGCGTTTCGCCGAGTTCGCCTCTTGCATTTCGAGTCCATTCCCGGTCGCGTGCTGCGCGGCGCCGGCAGCCGCGGCAAAAAACTCACGTGGGGAGGATAAAAGGCTATTTTTATGTTTCTGCACTCTCGTTTTCACCCTCCTAACTCCCAGCCTTATCCCTTTTTCTTATTCATTTCCATATTCGAAAATAGGCGGGCGCCGACGACGAGGACGACGCGCGCGCGCGCGAACCCCAACAAAGAGAAGGCTTTTATTTTCGGAACGCGCGAATGACGATGACGACCGTGAATCTCGTCGAAATTCTCCAGCAAGCAAGCGAGAGCGCAGCCACGTGCGAGGACGACATTTAAAACTCTCTTTGGATATCTGTCTGGGCTCGCGCTTTCATCTGCGGACGAGGATAAGCATTTGTAAATACGAGTTTTGCTCGGCTTTTAATTTTTGCTGCTCAACGGGTTACGTTTAATCGGAAATAAGCAGTTTTAGCAAGTGGTATAATTCTGTGAATTGAAATTGAAAGTTTTATTGTGAATTATTAATTTAAATTGAATGATTGTGTATTCCAAATAGGGGTGTATAGAATTTCAATCATCTTCGTTGTACAGCTGGATTTCAATTGCAATATGAACTGTTATAGATTGTATTATATATCTGCATTTGTGTTTTAATAAATTAAATGTTTTATTCTATTTAAAAAATTGGATTTAATTAAGATTGCAATCAGCAAACAATATTAACCCGTTAAGGGCGTATGGTATAATTTTGTACCATAAGATTTTAGCGTATTTTTAAGATTTCTATGTGATACATTCCAAATTTTGCAAATCTAATCCATGGATCAGGAAGTGGACTATTTCCGATCTCCTAAGAGGGGCAGGGGAGGGGTGTTATTTTTGGTCTCGTAAAAACCGAGAAAACTAAAAAAATTGTCCTGAACGGGTTAACATTATCATTATTCTTATAACTTACGTATGCTGGTATGTAACTATTAAGGGGCAGACCTGGATTAAATCCAAAAAAAGAAATTTTTTTTACGAGTCCAGATAACTTTTTATGTTTAAAAGCAATCCTTCTGAAAAATTTTATGCTATCAAAGTACAATATTGTCTTAAATTGTACCGTTGTGAAACCTCAGAATCTTGACCTAACACGTCACAATAAATCACTGTTTTCAATACCATATTTATTAAAGGAACTTTGATCCTCACACAATTCGGGGTGACACAATGAACAAAAAATTTTGTTTTGACGGTTATTCGACTCCTATTGATATGTATTACAAAAAGAGCGGAGCACTTTTTCGTTAAAATTTTTTTTATTATTTTTTTCTGAGATCCAATCAATTTAAAAAAAAAATATTTAATATTTCTTAAAAAATTATTAGATTTTTGAAAAAAAGTAATAAAGAAATTTTAACGAATAAGTGCTCTGCTCTCTTTGTAATACATGTCAAAAGGAATCGAATAACCGTCGAAAAAAGAAATTTCGTTCACTATGTCACCTTGAATCGTGTGAGGATCAAAGTTCCATTAATAAATATGGTATTGAAAGCAGTGATTTATTGTGACATGTTGGGTCAAGATTTTAAAGTTTTACAAAGGTAAAATTTAAGATATTATTGTGCTTTAGTAACATAACAATTTTCAAAATGATTGCTTTTAAACATAAAAAGTTTTCTGGACTAGTAGAAAAAAGTCTTTTTTTATATTTGTTATTAAATATTATTAATTATATCAATTAAGTTTAAACTCTCATGTGCTTATTGTAGCCATTATAGACCCTTGTGGTGTTAATATTGGCCGTATCACTGTTATAAATTTCGATTTTTATAAAATAGTATATTTACTTTGAAAGTATACTTTATACTTCAATAGTATTCAGAACATATATTGAATATATTATATGTAGTAGGGATGTTTGTAATTAAACCTGTTTTCTAGATGTGTAGGAATCCAAAAAAGTGGCTCGAAACCACTTTGTCGAAAAAGTCAGGCATTTTAGTAAACATCCTGTTTACGACATCGCAATTGTTGATTAAAAAATATGTTCATAAAATTTTATTTTTTAAGAAAAAAAATAGTTCAATTTAAAACATTCAAACCTCTTTAAGAAGAGGTTGTAAATGTGAATTCTAAAACACATCTTCATATCAATTACAATCAATAATAATAAATATTATGTAAGAGAACTCACCAAACCTTATTAAAAATTTTTTGACAACAATACATTGAGTTTTCGTATTTTAGATTTAAAAAAATAAATAAATTACAAAGAAACAGTAAGCGATAGTGATAGCTTCTCAGATAACACATCTCTATCACAAATAACCGGAAACTTTGCCGCAACGTTATGCCAACCGAAAAAATGTCCGCCTTTGTCCCAATGGCACGTCGCAGAAACGTTAAGGCAACGTGTCTATAACGTTCTATCACGTTCCTGGAACGTTACCCTAGATACGTGCTTGGAACGTCTCTGATAAACCATGAATTTACCTAAATTCTCTATTTACGTTGCAATAACGTTATCGGGACGTTGCCACAGTGACGTATAAAAATTAAATTAAAAATGATTGAAATAGGAGTAAATAGGTTTATAGATAGAAAATTTACCATATTGTTTGTATCATCCGAATGGTACTTCGCAATTTGGAATTATTACCAACTGGCTTGCCAAATTATAATTGTTAATTTTTAATTTTCAACAAAGTTTTCCAGTTTCTTTTGGCAACGTTCTGGCGACGTGTCTAAAGCGTGCCGGAAACGTTCCATGCACGTATTTAAGGAACATTCTTGGCAGGTGGTAGACCGTCGTAGACACGTTGCCTCCGAGGTTGACTCAACGTGCCTTTGACACACACGCGGACATTTTTTATACGTTGGCGTAATTTTGCGACAACTTTTCGGCACCTTAGTTGGTCACGTGTCAATGTAGTAAAAATCTCGTTGCCGCAACGAGATCTGCTATCTGGACTTTAACTATTTACTAAGCTATATAGCATTTTTTAACGTTATTTTCATAGAATCTATGACTTATTGCTAATTACTTGAGTATATTTTAAAGAATTATGAAAAGAAATTTCCATTTTACACTTTTTTGACAATAGGCAAGAAAGTATAAAATACAAACTGATTGCGCGCTGGATATTTAATCATTTTAAAGAGAATCTAATGGACTCCATGAGCTATAAACTCATATACAACTCAAACGGACTTTTGTCATTCCGCTAAACGCTATTACATAATTTTATCATTATTTCTTAAAAGTAACTTTTATTCTTAACTTTTATTTACATTCAAAATATATTTTTTTTGGCTCATACTCTCCTCTCTTTCGCATGTTATTTTCGCATTAATTGTCTTTCGGAGGGTAAAAGACTGTTATAATTCAGTGACCTATCCGAATGGGAGAAAGAGGAATGACAAAAGTCTGTTTGAGTTGTATATGGGTTTATAGCTCGTAGAGTCCATTAGAGTCTCTTAAAAATGAATAACATTTTAATGAAATTGACTAAAATTAATAAAATAAACTAATTTTGAATTTTGATAAGAAAGCTAAAATGTTCCTCTCCAGAAAAAAACTAGACATTCAAAATAAATCAGTAGAGCTCGGCATAGCGCGTTTCTTACACATAAGAATTATACACGTAATTATTGTACACAATTTAGCATTGGTCAAATTATATATAGATACATATGACCAATGCTAAATTGTGCACAATAATTACGTGTACAATTCTTATGTATAAGAAACGCACTATGCCTAGAGCTCCACCTAAAATTTATGACGAGATTGTAAAATTGAATACGAAAACATACATCCATATAGGTATATCAATAAAGAATCAATAAGAAAACCAGCGTCCCACGTCATTTCGTTATCGAACCCCCCACTGACAGTGGAATCCCGCAATTTGTCAAAAATTTCTCAGCCTGCGCCAAGCACACACCGCGCCATTAACGTCTCTTAAACACTAATAACTTCAATTTGCAGCATACTGCCGCACCGCAAAAAGACTCTCCCCTCCCCCCAGCCGCAGCAACGCAGCACTCTCTGCATATTTTCGCATGCGCAAATAAATACAATACGCACGAAAGCGAGTACATCGTCCCTGCACACAGCCTCGATAATACACCCGAGAAAGAAAGAGAGAGAGAGAGAGAGAGAGAGAGAGAGAATAATAAAGTCAGCCGTGACCGGGGCTCGAAACAACGGAATTTGAAGAATTTATCCCTCAGAGCTCCGCCGCCGCTCGCGCGTGCTTTAAAATGGCAAAGTTCGAGGCGACTCCGCCATGCGTATACACATATATACGCACACGCGTGTGATACACCGGGGGACTTTTCACATCTGGCGAGATCCAAGGCCGGCCAATCAACCTCATAAGAGGGCTTCGCATATACGCACTATCTCTCTCACTCTCTCTCACTCTCTGTCTTTCTCACTCGCGGAGAGAAACTCGTATCGCTGGTGCTTGTGCACGCGCAATAGTCATATTCAAGGACAACCGCCACCACCGACGACGACGACGACGAGACTTCGAACTTCGATGTATGTATTATTTATATCCGTGTTATTAGCGATCTCTATGTGCCCGAGCGAGCCGCGAGTATATGAGATGCGAGTTTTACGATAGGCCGAGGTGGAATGACACTTGCGAGAGCTGTAATGCGCTTGCGAGGTGCACGCGCGGGAGATTATATTCATGGATGAAGTTCTGACTCCGTGTGGTTTCGTGGGCTTTGAAGTTTTATTTGCAATTGCGGGGAGGCTCGTTGCATGCTAATTGTGCGGTACTGCATGCGAGTGCGAGAGTGGGGTTTACGGAGTACGTTCATGGTTGGAAATCAATTTATTATTGAAGGTGGTTCTCGAGTTAAATTTAAAGCTGAGAATTTTTAATTAGGATATTCGACATTTTTTGGTACATTGAGTCATTTTGAGCTTCAAAATGTTTTTCGCATATTTCTAAATCTTAGTCAGTGAGGTTTTTTGTGTGGATAAAATCATTTGTTGTTAATGATTTATTGGATCAAACTTCATAAAAATACTAATATCAACAATTTTATGAGTTACTGTTGTTTGAAAACGAAAATGTTCATCAAGAAGTAGCAGAAAAAGTTTAGCAATTTTTTAAAAAATGTGATTATATTTATATTAAAATTAAAATTTGTAAATTTAAATATTAAGATTGTGCATATGAACTTTTTTATTACATATTATACTTTTCTGTTTTTTCGCAATAAAAGCTTTGTTTTAGTAAAAAAATTTCTTTACATCATTTTAGTGTGCAAGTGAATTCCATATTTAGGAAATGTTTATACGAATGTACTTCATCGTATTTCGCAAACCACCGAAGATACCTTAAACAAACTTCGCATGAAAGTTTTTTTTTGTCAATTCCAAAAAACGCGTTTTTTCATGCCTATATAGTGGGACTAAAGTGGTCGTCTTCCGACCGGATGGTGTCAGCGGGCGAAAATCAGCTCTAAGTGAGTTTAGGCCCTCCTAAATATCAAGTATCATCCTGATGAAACCACATGTTTAGGTGGGCCTAAATACTCTAGTAGGTTGATCTTATAGTCTGACAAGCGTGTGTTTGCACCGTGTCGAAGAACGGCCAAATTTAGTTTCGCTTCATAGGCATAAAAAACACGATATCAATACATGTTTGACAAAACATACGGTGTGCACCATGGGGGAAAAGTAAGCTCTTTTCGCCCGCGTCTGAGGTTTGAAGGTTTCAGGAAGACGAGTATTGCAAACACATAAAGGCAAAAAGGGCCTTTCCAATATATTATTTGGTTACCCGACATGCGCTTGAAAAAATTATGTCCGCAGGAAAATATCTTTTGTTTTAAAAATCCAACTTTCTCAACTTTAATACTCGCCTAGAGTACAAAATATATAAATAAAAAAAATTATCATTGTCATATTTAAATGAGAAGCTATAAAAGCAGAAAATAACATTTCATATAAAATTTTTCCGAGAAATCTGTCGTAATATTTTATAATTAGTTCCAAAAATCATTGTAAACTACATGAAAGCTTTTGTTCCTCGATAATTATGAGTTTTTAAACGTATGATCATCAGGACTTAACACGCTTTCCATTTAGAAAAGTCACTGAGAGCATTCTCCTTTTGTAATAATAGGTAAAACCATATTTTTAATAATATTAAGAGATTCGTACTAAGAATTTCTGTACTAAATTTATTTTAGGAATTTTTAAATAGGGTTAGGAAGCATAAACTATCCAATATTTATCCATTTTCTCGTAAAAACCTCCCCGATAAGTTAAAAAGATATCCGCAATATTGCAACAACTACGTTGATGTCCTCGTTCACGTAAATTTATTTGACAGCTCGGCCAAGCATAAACACATATTACCGGCGATGTCTTACCAACGTTTACCGAGTGTCAGGCTGTTATTAAATATTTGCAAAAATAATGTAAGTCTTTTTGCTAGTGAATACAAGCAATTAACATCGAAACAGTATGTGGATTATTAAAATTTTTCAAATAATTTTACATAAACTTTTTTTTGTATTATAAAGTTTAATCAATACCCATTAGTAGCAATTAAAATACTTCGAATACAAAAATTTAGTGGTTTCGAGTGCTTTATGAAACAAATTTAATAATTATACATGCATGCATATAAATATGTGTATGCACTAAGGAATAAATATATGTAAACTACGCTACTTTTCGCAGTTTAAAATTATAACTTTAGAACGAGATCTTATTTTGCACTTGCAGACATAAAATAAACCAACACAAAAAGCAGTAAATGGCATGACAAATTGTGTAGTACGCATATTAACTATAGAGACAGACGACAGTCATATAATGCCTAGACATGAATACACGACTTTCTGTATGATTTTATGAAGTTTGATATTAGTAATCTTGACTTTGAGCAAAGTTTATATAGCCATTCATTTTCAATTTGCATTCTATTTGGCTGATCTTTAACGCTCTAAATGCTCTGAATAGGTAGTTTAATTGAATAAACTTTGTTTTCTATAAAAGCGTCATCAGAAGAATTTTCTTAAGACTTCCCTGGTAGAAAATTAATCTAGAACTATGTAGATCTATCTAGTTTGCCAAGGAAATAATCGAGGGCCTCGATAAAACTAGATAATTTTCTACCAGGGTTAATGAATGTGCATAGATGTATAGATTTATCTGTATGATAATAGATATTAAAGATATTTTTTCGTTTATAAGTTTTTTATAAACAATGATATAGGTGATTCTCCATAAAAATGTAAATTTGTATATTTGCTTAATAAGTCTTTTATATTATATAAAGTAATTTTAAAAGGTTCTAATAAATAGAGAAGATTATTCTATTTCTTTAGTTACTATAAACATTAAACGTTCAAGCATCTAAATCATTAAACTGTAGATATAAAAAGAGCATCACTGAATAAAGTAGCTTAATTTAAATGGTATCAGATAATTGCAGGCGTTACTTTTACAAAGAAGGCTGTTAAAAGGGTAATTTTCTTAATTAAAGTGTGTCTTTCTTTTAATTTTTAGTAAACTCCATGGCAGTGATTAATTTTCTATTAGAGATATAAACCGTTCCAAAGTTAATCAGTTTCAAAATTATGCAAACGCTTATTCGACATTTCAAAATTCATTACATGTCAATTAGTAATTTGAGTAATTCCAATCATGCAATGCATTAATTTACTTTCTAGTTAATTATTAATGAAAATAATTACTATATTGTATCAATCAAATTGTTATGCAGTATATCGAAATTTTTTAAATAATTCTAAGTGTTCGAGCAATGTTTTAAATGGATTTATTCTACTAAGGCTCTTAGCAGTATCTCACTTCAAATCATTAATTGAAAAATAGATACATAGACAAAGAAAAGTAAATACTCTAAATTTAAAAAATTTGCCACGGGGTTTACATACATTTATATACTTTCAGAAAATCATCCATATTAGCCACAAGTAACACCATAGGAATATCAATTCGTTTGCTGAAACAGAAAAATATATTGGATGAATTATCTTACGAGGAAAATACGAGGGAAAGTATCATGCCTCCGGATCACGGATTTTGATGAAACTTTAGGATGTGTTTCTTTCCTAGTACCTGCAAAATGTTGCCTATCATCTACTGATGAACCTGATAGGTTCCTGTACAGTAGATACATCATCTCTTATTAACATTGCTAGTATATCTGTATATACGACATTTTTAACTTAGATTACATGAACAATACTAATGTATTTAGCTAAATCTCAGATCTGGGGTTCATGACATCAAACTCCGCGAACTGGTGGTACGATCTTCTTCTAATTAGTTGGTTCAGTTAACATTTTAGCTAGAATAATAAAAGTATTTGTTGTTATAGCAAACATATTTGCCGTATTCGACAAATTCGACACTAATGCATTCATGCAGTAAACTCCTTCATTCTTTCAACTAAACTTTTGTAGCTAATTATTTCAGCATATGTAAAGATTCTTGCATATCGGAAAACACCCCGCGCGTAAACTAAAGAAAGTTGATACAGCACAGCTTCCATCTTACCACACATACACGCAAACCCACACACGAAAGGTAAAAAAGTCGTAAAAAGTAGCAAGGCCGTCCAGGGCGGCATTCAGTCAGCAGCAGCAGCAGCAGCGCAGCGTGCAATTTGAGCGTCATCGGCGACAAAGAGCAAGACGAAGAAGCTGCGCGCGAGCGAAGAAGACGTAGGAACTGGAAATTTCTCGAAGGTAACTCTCTTCGACATATCGCGGCTCCTCTCTCTCTCTCTCTCTTTCGCTCTCCGCGTTGATGAAGAAAAGAAAAATCTTGGTGTAGGTATATACGCAGTTCGCACTAGCCCGCGCACGCTGCGGCCCGCGTATGAAGAACCGGTCAGACGCTTGTGTAAGCTGCTGCAGCTGCACTAACACGCGAGAGGATCGAGTCCGCGGGCTCGAAATCCAGTTCTAGACGCTTTTGTGCTCGGACGCGGAGCGAAGAAGCGATGAACTTGTTGACATCGATAATAACGCGGTGTGGATGTCGATTGCCGATAATTTCGCGACAATGAGGCTGTGTGACGGATGTGGATGCATGTGGATGTTGTGTGCGTGTTGAGGGCATTGATATGAACGTGATTTATGGGAGAGAATGAAATGCGCTTCGGTATTATAAGCGTAAGAAGTGACATGTAGTGTAGACTTTCTATGGTATGTTTTAAAGCTTTCCTTATGACTGATTTTGATTTATTGATTCGCAAGGAGGCAAGAATTTATATAACAATTGAAGGTAGTAGGTACAGAGTATAATATTTATTTGTGAGCTGCTTGGCAATTTAATGGGTTCGATTGAAATATTTCTTGCCTGTAAATTTTATTTTTTTCATAAAAAGCTTTTAACCGTTTGGTACCATATTTTGTATATTATTAATTGAACTGCATATTTTTAATATTTTATGTCCAAATTTTGTTACTTTTGAGTTAACCGTCTCACTCCCATTGTAACATATTTGCTACATTTACTGGGATGTGTTCCCGAAATTAGTGGTTGAGCTTATTTAGTAAGTTTTTTCTGAACGTTAAAAATGTAGCAAATGAGCTCTAATAGGTATTGGTACTAAAGAATTAATAGTTGCCTTGTAATCTTTATCATTTGTACATCTACAATATTGTAGGGTATCATTACAAACATTATGACTGTTAACATTTGAAAGTGCTAATTTTAGTTTACAGTAGAAATATTATTTATCACGTTAATGTAATAATCAAAAGCTATTTTAAAAATGAACAATTCAATCATGGACTTCACCTGATATTTTTAATATTATTTTTCAAGCTATTTGTGTTTGAAAGTGTATGTCTGCTTCATGTATAATTCGATGAATTTAAACAATCAATATATAGGTAAATAATTGAAAGAAAAATATTCTTTTCGAATTTATAAATCGCCGCTAAAAATGTAATAACTATACAATTATTTCAAAATTAGTTAAGATTTTGCTTTTTAAAATCTATACTAATAGTAGTTTTTATCAATGTCGCTACGTAACGCAATGAATTCCCGATATATATCAAATAAATAATAATATTTCTGCACTCTCAATTACCCCTACGTCATAATAATTGTAAAATACTATTTATAATTTTTACCCCCCAAAATACATTAATAAAACCAACAATAAATTCTCAAAAGCGTATTACGCAACCACGTAGCACCTCGAAAATTTCCACGCCAATATTTTCCATCCGAAAAGAGCTCGTGTGTACGCACACGAGTCTCGCGATCAGCGCGCGCTCGCGCGGAAGCGGATGTATCGCGTTGCAAAAAGTTCACGTGTCACTGGGCTCTCGCTCGCACTCCGTGAACTTGCAAATGAAGTTTAAGTGCATCAAGATTTCAGGCTCGTAAAGCAGCAACAAAAGCTGCAATTAGCGTCATAGCGCATAAGGTATTCCTCTCTCGCGCTAGCTCGCTCGCTCCCGCTTCGCATGTAATATACGAAGGAGAGTGCATTGTAGTTGACTCTCGATTATTCGAAAGCGAAGAGACTGATCTTTATATATATATATATATAATCCTAAATTCACATTTATCAAGCACAAAATTGTCAGTTAAGTACATTTTTAGGTGTCACATTAAATATAATAGTAGTATAAATATCATAAATACTCGTAAACTGAAAGTCTTAATTTACATATTTTGTGATTGAACTTTCCTCTTTTGTTGTTTTACAATATACTTTTAAATGCGTTTGCAAAAAGAATGAATTGCAGGGGATTTATTCTCGGGTTTATCACTAATTAAATCAATTATAAATACGTCAGATCCATAGCACTTTCATGTTACTACTTTAATAAAAATAATAAATTCTGGAATGAATTTAGATATATAAATAATACGCAATTGAGTCGTTCCTGCTATATGATCTACTTATCATTACAAAAATATGAAACGCTTGCCAGACCCTCATTACACTTCGAAATTTGTTTACCCCAAAATATAGCAACTCCATTACGGTGGAATCAGCCGTACAGAGAGAGCGAATCATGTTGGCCATGCTCACATCTGCGGTCGCCGAATGCGGAGCGCGGGGCTTCGATCATCGATCCTAAAATCCTCGAGCGCGTAGAGCGTGTTTTCGCGACACCGCGGTTCCGGTTCTGCTGGCCTGGCCGATCGCTTTTTGGCTTCGGTCTAGGGTTACCGAAAAGGTGGTCAGCGTGCCGATGTCGCACGCGCGCGCGACAGCTCGCCACAAACAAAAGCTTATACGACGCCTCAGCGAGCTTTGCGATAATTGCATTTGGCGTCGAGGTGTCGGGGATAAGAGCCTTAGTGAATTGTTTTATTTTGCGTTGGTGGTATCTGGAATGGCAGTTGGAAAAATACTATGAAGCTTCTGGTGTAGAATTGGTGAGACAATTTTTTTCTTGAAATGGTTATGAAGAATATTTGGGATATGGTGTATTGAATAAGTTAGAGATATGAGAATCAGAAAAGTTTAATGCACATTAATAGTATATTATGACACTGTTGTGGGAGATGGTTTTCTACCTTGCTCGAGGGTTTTCGCACGAGCGAAGCGAGTGAGAAAATCGAGTAAGGTAGAAAAACACCTCCCACAACAGTCTCATATGATATTTTATAGCACAACAACCTCAAAATCGACAATAAAGTTGGCATTTTGAGGTTAGTGTGCTATAAAATATTTTAGTTTTATTATTATCAAGTTGGTATGATATATATTTAGTACTATTTTACTGTGTGCATACGATGATCAATTGAATGTGTTTACATACTTAAATAATGTAGATTTAATTACATTTTCAGCAGTGATGGGTATATTAATTACTCAATAAATTACATATTTTGATCTACTTCAATATTTTATGAAATATGTTAGCTTATATAATAATTCTACGAATTGAATTATTATATTAATTTTCGTTATGATGTAAAGTGAATTTTTCATTAAGGATAAAGAAATGTAATTTGATGCTCTTGAAAAAGACACTAATTTCGTTTGTGTTACGTAAAGCAGTTAGCATCATCAAAAGCAAATTCTAAATGTAATTATCTTGAACATGGTAGCCTCTAATTGAGTAAAGATTTCACAAAGGGGAAAGACGACGGACAGTAACAAAAAAGTCGAACATACTACAGCAATATTATATAAAACTTTTATGACAATATATTATATGTATAATAATATATGTATAATAGTATTTTAACAAGTAAAAATATGGTTAAAAATTATGTATTATTCTTTGATAAAAGACGATACATAAAGTTACTTTTGTAACGGTTTTTAATTCTGTAACTTCGAGGCATAACGACTTAAGTCACATTTTTATGAAAATCGAGATTTTTGTGGAATTCACATGTTTAATTGATCATCTATCACATAAAATTTACAGTAGCTCATAAAACATGATCAGTGACTCATACTAGCTCTGTACATAATGACTTAAGTCCACTTTTTTGCATTTGTTCGCGGCATAACAACTTCAGTCCACTTTTATGCGATTTGCACGCGACATAACAACTTAAATCCTTACTGTCTACAATATTGATATTACACTATAGAGAACAACATTCGTCTACTTTTACGTGTTGAAACCCGAAATGTATCTTGTTCTTTACTAGTCTATTATGTTAGCGGCATGAAATAACTTAATTTCGTAATATACATCATAGCTACTTAAGTACATTAGAGTAGTCTGTAGCTAACGTTAAAGGCATAATAACTTAATTGCATTGTTATACCATATTTTACGAAGAAACAACAAAAAATTCTTGTGTTTAAATGTATGATTATATTGGTATGTGGTGTCCAACTACATCAGTAAAAAATAAATTTTTATTTTGGTCTGTGTAGCAGTTTTCAACAATAAGTACATAAAAATGCAAATTTCTCAAAATTGTGAAAAGTGGACTTAATGATGATCAATTGAATGTGTTTACATACTTAAATAATGTAGTATTAATTACATTTTCAGCAGTGATGGGTATGTGGTGTTTGTTAAGTATTTACACACATTATGTCCGCAATACAACAATTCAATATGTTAATTCTTGAAGCCACAGAATTATTTACAAGTAAAGTTTTACTCTGAAATCGAAAGTAGGCACTAGAGGAACGTGAACACACTATTTTGCGCAATGTTTTACCTCTAAATAATAATACTTTTAAGTAAATGATTCCAATTCCCATAAAAGCAATATCTTAAAATTTTCGTACCTTCTTAACTAGTAAATCTTAAAAAAAGATTCGGTCTGTGTTACACGTACGGCACATCTATGTAGATCACCTCTAAACAGATCCTTAATTGATTCCATTATATCTTCACAAGAAAAGCTCTACAAAATCTTTTCGGGCAGTTACACAGTGGTGTACCCCTTCACCACAATCTCATAAAATCTGATACCTAAAACAACGTTCTCAAAATCTCATCTAAAAACGCCCTCGATCACAGGCATAAAATCAAAAACTATACCAATCTCCAACTCTCCCATGGCACCACACGCGAGCGGCATCGAATAACAATAACGATCTCCCTCGTAATATTCGAATCTCTCCTCGTCCAGACTCCTCGCGACATACAAAAACCCATGTCAAGAATTCAGGAAGACCCATACGAGAATCAAACATACATACAGAGAGCGACGTATATAGGATAGAAAATGATCGTTACAAAGGCACTGGCGCGCTGCGTTCTCTATCTCGTTCGGGCGAGAGCAGGATATTGCTATAGTTCGAGTCGTACGGGAGGATCCTCACCTGGTTTCTTCTTCTTCTTCGTCTGCGTGTTCCTCTTGTGGGCCGCGGGCGGTGCGCTCTTGCCTAATCTCGTTCACCTTCGAGGATTCCTGGAACGGGTATCGGGATGCGGAGAGAGTGCGAGAGTAGGGCGTGTATAGGTAGCAGGTAAAGGGGAGGCCGGGGCGAGATGGACAGAGTTGACTTTGATGCTTGGTGGCACCGAAGTGCGATGTGCATGTGAACTGATCGAACGATAAATTTGCAAGGACTGATGTTCAATTGCTAATCAATTAAAAGGGCGTACGTTTTTGGTTTATTGAATCTGATTATTATTTATTGATTGGAGATTGCAAATTTGAATTTTCAAGTTTGGCGTTCGAGCAGTTCGGAGCGTTAGCGTAGTATAAGTTGATGCTATCAACTTGAGATGTACACTCAACGTTAAAAATATCTGGTCGAATTGTTTTGAATTTTGAAAAATCCTCCAATGAGGTTGGCGAAAACGAGCATTAGATCCAATAAAGTTGCAGCCATTCAAAAAAATTCAAATAAATTTTACCAGATATTTTTAACCTTGACCGAACGTAACTTCATTGTTCAAAACGTTTATATGTGCACATCTTCATAGCGCTAAAATTTCAATAATTCTTGATAGAATCTACTGCAGCAGGGTGTGCATCCAGCACAAAGTATTTCTTTCCGAACGTGTAGTCAGCAACTTCACTTCATGTTTTAGCATTTTATATATATGTGTATGATACCATATTTGTAATCAACTATAAAGCTTTTATTTTAATTAACCAGAAAATTTTAAGTGGAGTGACCGACACCGGGTACATTGGGAAAGAATCAATCTACGTTGCGTGTACGGATTGAAAATATTTATTATTAATAAAAGGATCAGTGCAATGTGCACTTATGTTCTGAAAGTTTTTTTTTAAGTGAAAACCTGAAATTTTAAAAAATCTCCATTGTTTAGTCCTGCAAGATAGCCAGCCTAGGTAAAATGTTGTAAGTCAATGATTTCTCTCTCGTCCTTATTCTTGTTATAATTTCTATTTGTCCAAATCGCTAGACACATTTTCGTAAAAAGCGAAAGCTCGTATTTAGTGATATGATATATTTTCATGTTATTCACCAGTTTATTTTTAACAATCATACAAATGTACTTTACACGAGGACAGCAATGACTACGAAAGTTCCTAGTGAATCAGAAGTAACTTGATTTCTAACGAGGAATGATGCATGTGCAATACACAAATACAGCGTTTTTTTGAAGGATCGATCAGTTACTCACAATTAACTCATACTAAATAATTAATCCTATGTGATTACATAATCACGCGTCATTATCAAGTAATTCAGGACCTTATGAATAATGTCTTAAAATAACATAGAATAAGTATCATCACGACTGACTTTATGAAAAAAAGGTTATTGCAACATAAATCTCGTATTATCGGTAGTTTAATGAACGTTCATAAAAAAATACTGCAGCTTATAATATTTTAATTGTATTAGCCAACGAAACAAATTCCGAATACATAAAATATTTTCGTTTTTACTTTCGTTATCAAACAATATTATCAAAATAAAAGGCATTTTAGATAACTTTTGTAAAAAAACTGATTACACCACTTGATTCAATGTCCCAAAAACCATGAAAAATCATACTAGTTAACTGTAATAAATTCACGTGAATCAATGCAAACTGGGGATAAAGATCACTCATCACTTGATTAAATAACTCAACAAATTCCTAAAATAGTTACACCTATTTTCTTACATTTGTCAAAAGAGCACTTTGAAAAAAACTAAGATTGTACGAAAACATATACTAAGTCCTCAGTTTACAGGGTACACCCATCTCGCCCCGGTCTCCCCAAAGACTACAGCTACAGCATCCAGTGCCTCAGCAATGAGTTGCGATCCTTCGCCTCCGCTCCTCCGAACTTAAAAGTATGCCGTATAGTGTATAATGCGTTGATATATATAGGGCTCGCAGCAGTGTTCCGTTTCGTCGGTGTTGTCGCGTTCAATCGCTTCGCGCGCGAGGCGGAATGAATTGTTTCTGCGTAAAAAAAAGGGAAGGTACGGGTATCGATGAAAAGATGCCGCGAGCGAGTTAAGTTCCGTAACCTCTACTCGGTCAGAGAGAAAAATCGAGGTGGGCTCCGATACGACAGCGACATTGGCAGGAAAAAATTGATGTAGATTACATTTTTGTTTACGGCCGTAGAGCAGGTTTTTTGTTACGTTTCTTGCTGTATGGGTGTAGATAGTGTGTGAGAATTTTCGAGTTGAAATATCGAGATGATACGGCGGTGAGTGTTTTTAGCGCGTCCGCAGTCTTTTCTTTAGTTGGGTGTCGATTCATCCTGGTTGTTGCATAATTTCGATGGTATGCTTTATAATATGGTTTTAGAAACGATATAAAATCTACGCAGATTCATTTTTTGTGATCCCATAAAACGAATAACTAATAAGATCAACATTAAAAAACACTATTATAATTAGATATATTTATAACATTTCATGAGAAGTATTAATCAGTATAATTATTTTTATAATTAAAGCAGAATAGATAAATGTGAAATATATTTTTAGAAATTACATAACATTACTGTTTTTTGCAAGATTATTAAAAGTTATAATATATTCATCTAAAAAGTTTAAATACAAAATTTTAATTCAATTTTCGTTACTTGTTCTGCATATTTCTTTATAATAGGTTTTGAAAAGAAGCTAAGTTTAATTACTTAAACCATCTCGTTGAGCATCTTTACAACAGGATAAAGCGTTAATTCGATACTTCCTACTTGGCGGTGCAAGATTTCATCTTTGCCTTTGCCTTGCCAGTACATTACACCTCAACAGCTACTGTACTGTAACAGTACACATTTATTTTCTTAAAGAAAAGTGTCAAAGTATAAAGTTGAACAAATAATTAAAATTAATATGTTATATTAATATGTT